>JAUKNK010000017.1:5112500-5130000 GCA_030765055.1 Mantis religiosa | reverse complement strand
AATAATAATAATAATAATAATATTAATAATAATAATAATAATAATAATAATAATAATAATAATATTAATAATAATAATAATAATAATAATAATAATAATAATAATAATAATAATAATAATAATAATAATAATAATAATAATAATAATAATAATAATAATAATAATAATAATAATAATAATAATAATAATAATAATAATAATAATAATAATAATAATAATAATAATAATAATAATAATAATAATAATAATAATAATAATAATAATAATAATAATAATAATAATAATAATAATAATAATAATAATAATAATAATAATAATAATAATAATAATAATAATAATAATAATAATAATAATAATAATAATAATAATAATAATAATAATAATAATAATAATAATAATAATAATAATAATAATAATAATAATAATAATAATAATAATAATAATAATAATAATAATAATAATAATAATAATAATAATAATAATAATAATAATAATAATAATAATAATAATAATAATAATAATAATAATAATAATAATAATAATAATAATAATAATAATAATAATAATAATAATAATAATAATAATAATAATAATAATAATAATAATAATAATAATAATAATAATAATAATAATAATAATAATAATAATAATAATAATAATAATAATAATAATAATAATAATAATAATAATAATAATAATAATAATAATAATAATAATAATAATAATAATAATAATAATAATAATAATAATAATAATAATAATAATAATAATAATAATAATAATAATAATAATAATAATAATAATAATAATAATAATAATAATAATAATAATAATAATAATAATAATAATAATAATAATAATAATAATAATAATAATAATAATAATAATAATAATAATAATAATAATAATAATAATAATAATAATAATAATAATAATAATAATAATAATAATAATAATAATAATAATAATAATAATAATAATAATAATAATAATAATAATAATAATAATAATAATAATAATAATAATAATAATAATAATGATAATAATAATAATAATGATAATAATAATAATAATGATAATAATAATAATGATGATAATAATAATAATGATGATAATAATAATAATGATGATGATAATGATAATGATGATGATAATGATAATGATGATGATAATGATAATAATGATGATAATGATAATAATGATGATAATGATAATAATGATGATAATGATAATAATGATGATAATGATAATAATAATAATAATGATAATAATAATAATAATGATAATAATAATAATAATAATAATAATAATAATAATAATAATAATAATAATAATAATAATAATAATAATAATAATAATAATAATAATAATAATAATAATAATAATAATAATAATAATAATAATAATAATAATAATAATAATAATAATAATAATAATAATAATAATAATAATAATAATAATAATAATAATAATAATAATAATAATAATAATAATAATAATAATAATAATAATAATAATAATAATAATAATAATAATAATAATAATAATAATAATAATAATAATAATAATAATAATAATAATAATAATAATAATAATAATAATAATAATAATAATAATAATAATAATAATAATAATAATAATAATAATAATAATAATAATAATAATAATAATAATAATAATAATAATAATAATAATAATAATAATAATAATAATAATAATAATAATAATAATAATAATAATAATAATAATAATAATAATAATAATAATAATAATAATAATAATAATAATAATAATAATAATAATAATAATAATAATAATAATAATAATAATAATAATAATAATAATAATAATAATAATAATAATAATAATAATAATAATAATAATAATAATAATAATAATAATAATAATAATAATAATAATAATAATAATAGTAGTATAGAATTGAGAGAATCAGCACAGTGTAGATAAGATGTTGAACTCTCCTCTGTGTTAATATATGAGTGATGTAGAATGCTCATTGATTTAGAACTCTCCTATATGAAAATCGAGTTGTAAAAGAAGGGGAGTGTTTGCGTAGTGCCGTTCTCCCCTGTGCAGTGAGATGTGTTTGAGGGTTGGGATGATGATGATGATGATGATGATGATTGTGTGTGTGTGTGTGTGTGATGTGTAATGTGTGATGGCTGGGATGGGTAACGGGGGTTCCGGGGATGTTTGAATTAAATGTGAATTCTTTTCGATGTGTGTGTGTGCTTGAACTCTCATGTATGAATATCGAAGTCTAGGGCTCGATATTGTGATGGGGCGGGGTGGGTAACGGGGGGGTTCCGGAGATGTTTGAATAAATGTATTGATAGTAATTCTTCGATGACTGTGCTTGAACTCTCATGTATGAATATCGAGTCTAGGGTTTGATATCTATTACGTTCAGTGCTTCGATGTCTGTGCTTGAGCTCTCATGTATGAATATCGAGTGTAGGGTTTGATATCTATTACGTTTAGTGTATGATATATGATGTAGTATCGTTATTCTTTAGATAAAAGAATATCGAGAGAATGATTAGGTATGTTTACTGGGAGAGATTTATGAAAATAAATGTAATAAGACATTCTGGTAAGGGGTGTTCCCTATGCAGAATCTCTCCTTGAGCTATTGTATCCAAGAGCTATGTAAAGGTTAAGAAAAGGTTAAATTCCATTCCCACATCGAGGTACGAGAAAATATAAATCTATTCCACATTGATGAAGTATAAGAATGGAAATGTAAATCTATGTGAGAGGGTCGCATGACAAAGAAATGTCCCCTCTAAGCATGATAAAAGTGGTACATAGCAAATGCAAATGAAAATAAAAGCACTACCCATCTCTTTAAGAATGATAAAAAAAATATTGAGAGAAAAGTATAAGAATGCAAATGTAAAGCTGTTTGAAAGGGGTTTCATGATAAAGGAACGCACCCTCTAAGCACGATAACTTAAAAAGAATATTCCCTCTAAGCATGATAAAAGTGGAACATAACATCGAAAATAAAATAAAAGCACTAACCATCTATTTAAAAATGATTAAGATAACGAGAGAAAAGTATCTCATCTTTAAGTAGATATGAGTAATACAAAACTGATCAATCAATACGATAATATATATGCAAGTAGGGGTCTATAGTGTAGATATCCTAACTATTCATGGCAAGGTATCACCCTCCATATAAAAAAATTGTCTAGAAAATCTCCCCTCAGTATTACGAATACTCCACTGAACGTCATCCCCCTTGGTATGTAGGTCAGAGAAAAAAAGAGTTAATCTCTCCAGACTGGTGACAGGGGTGATCAAAACATTCCTATTGCTGTAGCGAAGTCTAACTTTGTCAAATAACGTTAGGAAAAAAAGAATATATTTTAAAATTAAACGAATGAATCTATATATTTGTATGAATGATGAAACAATACTATGAATGTGTTAGTATACCAAATGTAAAAAAATCAAATGTTCAGAAAAATATATTTTGTACAAGTATGTGTGTGTAAAGAAATGTGTAATTATATCCCCCCCCTCCAAGATGTAGGGAACGAATCACAGTTAGTGTGCGCACGCAACATGGTGTTTGGGAAGGAGAGATACGGTTGGAGGGGGTGTAAAAAATGATGAACCTATATAAAGTTTAAACTATGATAATAAAGTTACTAGTAATATGTTTTAACTCATAACGTAGTCACAACAACTTTAAAGTCATAGTGTAATATGTAGACAGTAACAGCTCTCCCGGAAGGAGGAGGCGGAGCCTCTCTCAATAAATACCCCGGCACGGATGTGTTAGGAGGCAGTCGATTCTCTGGAAATATGGATCCTACAGGTAAGATAGAAAAGTTGTATATTGTATTTCATTTTTTATCTCTGTTTACGAAGAGTGTTGAAGTAATAGTGATTCGTTTGTGCTTATATGTTTGTTTCAGATCATGAGATGCTCCAGCTAAATCAACTAGCTGAAGGTGGAACACATCTTCCCACAAAGAAACTACGTGAATTAGACCAGTCCGTTCAACACATCATTCGATCCGTCAAAACCGTGAAGACCAGATATGGTGAACGGGTTGTCGTCGAAACATCAGAATTCCAAGTCTTCCTCCCGGAGAGATTCAAACACATGACCGCAGCGCAGAAAGATCTACTAAATCGTGGTGACTGCATACTCCAATACCATGGCGAGGAAACACTAGAAAGTGGTTTCAAACGACATAAATTGTCTTTTTTAAGCAGCCCGTAATGTCGTCAAAAGGTGAGTACAATTATTGAATAAAATTTCATAAAAAAAAGTGATAATGTAGTTACTTGCATGTAAATGTGAAATCGTACATGTTGTATTAGAACTTAAAGTGTTAATTATCGCACGTCATGTAGTATTAGTAATTGAATGTAGTTACTTGCATGTACGTACATGTTGTATTAGAACTTAAAGTGTTAATTATCGCACGTCATGTAGTAGTAGTAATTGAGAGTGAACGTTGTAGGGTTAATTTTCATGTGTAATAATTACGTACATGTGAATATCGTAGTTCAGTTACGTTATTTCACATGCATGTTAGTTACGTTTGTTTGTTACACGTAAAAGTAACGTTGTAGGTGAAAAAAGAACGTTAATTTATATGTGTAAAACGTACATGTGAATATCGTAGTTCAGTTACGGTATTTTACATCTATATGGTTTACGTTGTGTGTTTTTATCATTTATGTAAGGGAGAGAGCATTACGTAAAACAGTTACATACTATCTGAATATTGTAGTTACGTGATGATAGCAATAATTGTAAAAATACATAATCATTATGTAACTATTTTCATATGTAAAAGTTACATGCATGTTACGTTCTACGTAAAGTATAGAGTTTACGTAAAATTGAGATTCATACATGTAAAAGTTATTAACATGTATGTTATTTCTGTTACCACCTTACATACATGTAAATCAATGTTCCCGTATGTAAAGTTAATCGAATGTTGTAATTGCATTTTTCAGAAACGGCGACAAGATGCTCCGATACTGCCACTGGACAACCCTCGATTCAGCAAGAGGAAACCTGTTCGAACGTGACCCAGGCTGAACGATTACGATGTATACACAGTGAGTCAGCATTCAAAAACAGATTATGTACCTACGAAATTCACAACTGTGTTAATATACTTGACCCCGTTATATTCTTAGCAGAATGCAAACCTTTAATTTTGAATGAAATTGATAAGGGCTTAAACATGTATAAATCAGGTCTTAAGATAGGATCCTGTTTATCCTGTCAATATGTCATAATATCACAAGAGAGCGATAATATTCATACATTTAACTTTAACAGTAAACTTGAGGTGATATTGCAATCTACAGATAAATCTATATGGTATGAAGAGAAGATTGTACAACCTATACTAGATCATATGGATAATTTTGAATCGCGTACCAGTTCAAAAGCTTTATACAGTATTGAGAAATTAACAATATATGTGACACAATACGATTCATTGAATGCAGGGATGTATACTGAATTACCCGTCTTTATAAAATCGAAGAGAGCTGTTATTAACATTCGTAATACTGATAAATATTGCTTTGCATACTGTCTGTTAGCATCCAAATACCCAGTAGAACGTAACAAGAATCGACCCACCTCCTATAAAAGATATGATTTTTGTAACGAATTTAACTTTGAGAATATAACATTCCCCGTATCATTGAAAGATGTAGAAAAATTCGAGAATCAAAATTCAAATATTTCAATAACGATATACGGTGTTGAAAATAAATCGATTATTCTCTTATATCAACCAAGAGAGATAAAATCACATCATGTTAATCTTTTAATGTATAAAAGACATTATTGTCTGATAACAGACTTGTCACGTTTGCTAGGAAAGCAGCTAACGAAACATAATGGGCGAAAATGGTTATGTAACAATTGTAACTTGTATTTCACATCAGAATCACGTTTAAATAGCCATAAAAAGAGGTGTATGATGAATCAAATTATCAGAATGCCCGAGGCTGGTAAAACTGATCTCGTTGAATTTAACGCATATTCGAAATGTCTAAAAGTTCCATTCGTGGTTTATGCAGACATAGAATGTATCTTACGTAAGGTAGATTCGTGTCAAGATGTATCGAGTAAAAGCTGGACACGTAGCATTCATAAACATGAAGCGTATGCAATTGCATTACATTTGGTCTGTAGTTATGATAAAAATTTAACACGTTTCAAATCATTTGAAGGTCCATATGCAATTGAAAATTTTCTTAAAGAATTAACGTTAATTGCAAATCAGCGCATTAATATATATGCTAATAAAATTGAAATAAGTATGAGAGATGTGGATGAGCTAGAATATCAAAATGCAACACGATGTCACATATGCAAACGTGAATTTCTTAACTCGTGTATAAAGGTTCGTGATCATTGTCATTTGACTGGAAGTTACGTTGGCCCAGCTCATAAGCACTGCAATTTAAATAGGAAAATGCCAGGATTCATACCAATATTCTTTCATTGCTTGTCAAAATACGATGCTCATTTCATAGTAAAGAAACTAGGTTACGATACGGAACCTATCAACTGTATTGCACAAACTTCTGAAAATTACTTATCCTTTAGCAAAAGATATACAAATTCGAATGGAATGAGTATATATCTAAGATTTCTGGATAGCTATCGTTTTTTGGATTCAAAACTTAGTAACCTTTCGGATATGTTAGAAGCAGATGATTTTCATTATACCAATAATATGTACACGAATCCTTTGCATAGACAACTGATGAAACGTAAAGGTGTCTTCCCGTACACGTATGTGGATTCTATAGAAAAATTATACGAGAATAGTCTACCATCCAAACATCAGTTTGATCATGTAAGCGATGAGGATTATAGTCATGCTAGAACGGTATGGAATGAATTCAATGTTAAAAATCTGGGTGAATATTTAAATATATATCTTAAGTGCGATACATTAATACTAACGGACGTGTTTGAACGCTTCCGTGAATTAAGTATCGGTTTGTACGGACTCGACCCGTGTCAGTATTACACACTTCCCGGGTTAGCCTATGATGCAATGTTAAGAACGACTGGTGTACAGATTTCATTATTAACAGATAAGACTATGCTAGATTTCTTCGAAAAAGGAATACGAGGTGGAATTTGCACTGTGTCCAAACGGTATGCAAAGGCGAATAACAGATACATGACTAGCTATGATAACACTCAACCAACTAATTATTTAATGTACGTTGACTGCAATTCTCTATATAGTTATACAATGGAAAATAATAGCTTACCATACACTGATATAAGGTGGCTAACTGATGCTGAAATTAAATCAATAGATTTTATGTCTATTACAAGTGATTCTGACGTGGGATATGTGTTGTAGTTAGACTTTAAATATCCACAGGAACTTCATGATATACAAAATGATTTGCCATTATGCCCTTTGAATGAAATCGCGCCAGGTGATAAGTATACAAAATTGCTAACAACATTGAATGATAAAAATAAATACGTATTACATTATCTCAATTTTCAACAATGTGTTAAACTTGGTTTGATTCCATCACGTATACATAGAGTAATAGGTTACAAACAATCTAACTGGATAAATCCTTACATTGAACTCAACGTTCGTAAACGTATTGAAGATAAGACGAAATTTGGTCAAAATCTATGGAAGTTAATGAATAATTGTGTTTATGGAAAATTTATAGAGAATGTAAAACGTTATAATTCATTTCATTTAGCTACCAGCTGGAAACGAGCGCGTAAATTGTTAGCTCGACAGACATGTATAAGGTACGTGATTTTTGATGAAAATTTAATAGGTATAGAATTGGTCAGAGATGAAATATTGATGAATAAGCCAATATACATAGGACAAGCAATCCTGGATCTATCCAAACATAAAATGTATGATTTTTATTATGAAATTCTGAAGAAAAAATTGAAAGATGTAACTTTAATCTATACGGACACGGATGCTTTTCTCTTTGAATCTAGCTGCGATATATATGAATTTATTAAAACCAATATACATTTATTCGATACATCTAATTATCCAATGGATAATGTGTATGGTATTCCGTTAGCAAATAAGAAAATTTCAGGATTATTCAAGGATGAGCTAGCCGGTAGAGTGATGACTGAATATGTAGGGCTGAAATCGAAATTATATAGTTATCGATATGATACTGAAGTGATTAAAAAATCAAAAGGTGTAACAAAAGATTCGATGAGATTCATAACCTTTGAACAATATCTCTCATGTATTACACATCCTGACACTATACATCGAAGCATGCAGACATGTTTCAGAAGTTATAAACATGATGTTCATACTATTGAATCTAATAAGATAGCTTTAAGTGGTATCGATACAAAACGATACATTCCCAATAATTCATTTTCAACATTAGCATGGGGACATTATGCTATAGAAAATTGTCAAGTGTAAATTTCTTTTTCTTTTCTCAATAAAGCATAGATTCAACTGAGTTAAAAGGTATTACTAGGCCACGATAATAACATATTACTGTATTTCAAAAAATAAAATAATTGAGTTTCAAGTATAATTGTAAAGTGTGTTACAACTGAGTTAAAAGGTATTACTAGGCACATGATAATAACATATTACTGTATTTAAAAAAACGAAATAATTGAGTTTCAAGTATATTTGTAAAGTGTGTTACTAATTACATGATAATAACATATTTACTTCATTTGAAAGATAACGTGTTGCTTTTTTTATGTTTATGTTAGGGTGAAGGAATATTTTTTCCTATTCATGTCGTTTTGAAATGTTAGATAGCAGAAATCAATGAAATGTTAATTCAACTATAATCATGTATGATTTTTTATTAAAATATATTTACTAATTATATCAAAATGTTATTATCATGTCTCCGTTAAGGGGTGAGGGGAGATTTATATATATCAATGTGAACTAGCATGTACAAAGGCTCTTATTTCAGCTATAATCATGTATGATGTTTGTTTAACGTATATTACTAATTACTTCAAATTGTAATTATCATGTTTACGTTAAGGGTAGGTGAATTTATATATACTCAATGTGAACTAGCATGTACGTTATGTTAAAATCTCTACAATTAAATGTTAATTCAACTATAATCATGTATGATTTTTTTTTAAAGTATAAAAATGTTATTATCATGTTTAAGTTAAGGAGATGTGAATTAGCAGTTACAGAAGATTTTTAAAAAAGTATAAAAATGTTATTATCATGTTTAAGTTAAGGAGATGTGAATTAGCAGTTACAGAAGATGTCAGGAATCAATGTGAACAAAAAAAAATCAAACACAATATATCATTAAAATTATATTTCTTTATTGAGTTGTGTGTTTTTTTATTTATACAATATCCACCTCATTAATCCATTCACGGGTAGGAAATCCTAACCATTTCACCAGAATCCTATCACCACGACGTCTGATGATCCTTTCAACTAAATACGTGTCTGGATATTGAGTTTTCTGTAATTCATAACCGTAGAATGCTCCTTCAATCAGTTTACCCTCCAGATCCTCGATGAGATAGGTCAATGGATGTGTCCTTTGCACTGAACGTATCCTAAAGACTTCAACACTCCAATTTGGTAGATAACCTTTCTCCATAACACCTTTATGCTTAGAAATCCTCACGTAGTCACCAACACGATGAAGCCTAGATCTTCGCTTCTCACGCAGACTTCTATCATATTTGTAGACGCTGAGCAGGAGAGAATTATCACGAACTTCTACAGGCTTCATACGAATCGTTCGATGGTAAGTATTATTGTAGGTATGAATAATTCTAGGTAGTATGTTTATCCATTGATATGAGCCTTGAACAATAAATTCCTTATGCAAAATCAGTTTGATCGTTCTTATTAAACGTTCCACTGCAGCAGCCTTAACGTGTGTGAATGTACTGTAATGATTAATATTATTACGATTCATTAGTTCGCGGAAATGTTTATTGTAAAACTCCCTTCCTTTATCAGATTGAACATTCTTCGGAAACGATTCCATTTCATTCAATATCTCCTCCATAGCAGTCGAAACGTTAATACCACTTTTATCACGTAATGGTCGTGCATAAGCCATCTTGGAATAAAAATTGCATGCAAGAAGAATATACTTATAATTCCTATTGTCTCTTGCATAATTAGACATGTCCATAAGATCTATTTGGACTAAATCGTTCATTCCTTTGCTTATGATCTTACGACGTAAAAATCGTCTTCTAGCTGGTGCATGTAACTCGGTTGCAATGCGACGTTTTATCATGCTATAATTTTTGATGTTTTAAGTTCTGTAATAATTTCTTCTATCTCGGGTGAGTGATTCAAATTACCTGCATCCCTCGACGCAACCAATAATCTTAATCTGTTTATTATTTCATTCGGATCGTTCCAGTAGACGTAATCTAATTTTCTCTGCGGTACATGTTCTTTCCAACGTAACCCAAATCCAGTTCGATTACTAACAAGGTCACGAATGATATGACGATACTTGAACCCTCGATTTGCTCTTAAACGTCCATCTCTTGAATAACCGTGTCTGTAAACTTGAGTATTCTGTAAGATTTGCGAATACACGTCTAAATCATCATCTGTGTACGATGTCTTGCGAGGTAAACGTTTAAATAATAATTCATATAAGCCTGCTGTGGGTTCATACGTTTCTGTTCCTATCTGAACACCATCAGATTTAAACACAACTGTCTTGTTACCCAATTTATACTCATTATCCTCGTAACGTATGCCGTAAGTATTGTCCATGTCACTCGAACTGGCAGTTCGAACCTTGTGTAGATACTTTGACACGAGATCAGATCCGTTAGCATCATCTGTAGTTTCGTCGTCGTTGTTGTCTTGGTGTGCTTTCGCTATTACTTTCAATGGTTCGGTTACAGGTTGAAGAACTTCAGACATGACTCGTTGCGTTTCGAATTTCATTCCTTTGAGAGAACGTAACTTTTCTCTTATTGCCCTACTGCGACGGGCAATGGATTCCTTAAGTCTTATAGCTTCAGCATCCATATCGAAATGAATGTATAATTAATCAGCTACTGCTAATTTATATGAAACTATCAGTTCTATACTTAATATATGACCATCTTTAGCACGTCCGACTGGCGCTGTAAACGATAGAATATCGCCAGTTTCAACTCTTACAGGATATCTTTCAACTAATCTTCCGTTTATTGCAAACAATGTATCATTTACAGCATGCGGATGTACCGATGATACGATGGAACACGAGAGTACACTTCCATTTCCAGGAACTTTATAGTATTCGAGTCCCGATGTTAACGTATACCTTAAAGAGGGACCTCGAAACGGACGTGTTTGCAATGAAATTATGAGTTGTGCTTTCAATTGTTGTAACATAGTGTTTACAACATTTCTCATTCGTGTTTTCATAGTATGAATATCATTATTTATAGTGATTAGTTTATTATCAAGTTCCGTTTGTCGTGCGGTTAGTTCTTTCACTTCTTTTTCTACAGCTGTAGTAATAGTCTCGCTAGCGGAGGTGATTGTTCTAGTTAACTGACTTTGTAATTCATTCTGTTTCCGTGTAATAGTATCGACAATGTTTGTTATAGTCTCAGTTAAACCCGTTTGCAATTCATTGTGTTTCTGTATAAAGAAATGATTAACATAACTCATGGTGACTGCATCCCTATCATCTATCGGGTCGGCTAAATCCTTCAATCTCTTCATTCGAAATGATAGAGTTTCATTAGAGTCGTGAATTGGAATCCTATCATCTACATATTTTTTATTAGGAACGTCGTGTTCGTGAAGGGGGTCCAACAGCGTTTTCATTCTTATACCATCTATAATGACATTATTTTCGGAATCACGTTTAAATGCATATTTACTTAAGTACTCCATTAAATTGTTGTATTGGATGTCGAGCGATTTTTGTATGTGATCCCTAAGCATAGCTTCAAACTCGCCCATACGCTGATACGAGGTCTGCTCGCTGAAGATCTGCATTCGATTCTCGACGTCAGCCGTATGCGTATCCACATAACGTTTAGTCGATGCATCGTCACCTTCTTCAGGGTCGTGAATATTGCACAACTGCTTTCCCTTGAATCGATAGTTTCCCGATCCATCTCTAGTTATGATATATCGATTGAACACACCCCTAGAGGGTATGATTCTTCGGGATCCGAACCTGTCGATACTCATTGCTTAAGTGATGGATTATTCTATTTATCCACTCTGATAAAGCGATCAAAACCGTGACGGTAGCGTCCCTCGTTCAGTGGATATTCTGGTACTATAACAACAAAGGATCGTTCATCACTCTCCCATATATGTTTACACATATTCTTAAATTCATCATAGGACATATCGGTATTTACATAATCTTCGTATATATGTTTTAAATTGAGATTATCCTGTCTAAAGAATATAATCATATTTGCATTATCTCTAATTAAATGTTTAGGTACTTTAGCATATGATTGTGCTAAATATATAGCATCGACATTACGATGTCTACCCATACTGTAATATGAAGCTATCTTACCCTGTTTTTTCATTTATCACATCATCAAATACGAATATCGAATTTTCTCTAGCATCCGACGTTTGAATTACTTTATCACCATCATCGAACGTAAATACACCTATATCGGGTATAGTTTTCAGGAACCTGAGTAAATATCGATATTTAGGTTGTTGCAACGATTTCGAGTATATGTAGAGGTTTTCGAATCTCAGACCATTCTCGTGAATAAGCAGGTTGAGTAAAACGTTCGTTTTTCCAGCATTTGAACTGCCAAGTATGAGCGCTCTAACGTTACTCGGAAACAACGTACCGTGTCGTCCTTTGCGAATGTCATCCTCGAAATCTAACACCTGTATGGGTAGCGTACACTTTTGCTTTACTATCTCCATATCGCGACTAATACTTATAAAGCATAAGTTTTGTCTTTTATTTCGTTCGTGATAAGGGCAATCTATGTCTTTACTGGATTTAGCCAATCGTCATAGGAATCGTATACTTATAAAGCGCACGTTTTGCCTTTTTTATTTCATAGTGAGACATGCGCTCTACACGTGCACGCAAAGGTTCGGGAATTCTTAATTCCTTGATTAATTCATTACCATTTGAGACACATTTACCGGGTTATCGTTTCTGCGGTCCCGGAACGAAACTACATAAACGCTTGCAGAGAGGTGACTTACCGGTGAACGGGTTAGATTCAGCGTGTCTCGATCACGATCGGGCTTACGCAGAGAGTACTGATACAGAATCTCGTCGTCTAGCCGATAAGGTGTTGGTAGAGAAAGCTTGGAGACGTGTAAAGTCTGCCGACGCTTCTTTGGGCGAACGACTTGCAGCTCGACTTGTGACTACACTTATGAAGGGTAAATTGGCAGCGGGCGCTGGCATGCGTAAACGTCGCAACAAGAGAGGTGGTTTCTTACCTTTGCTACCACTTTTAGCAGCTCTAGGTGCAGCAGGTGGTCTAGCTGGAGGTGCTGCTCAGATTGCTACGGCTGTCAATAAGAAACGTTCGGATGCAAAACAACTTGCGGAATTAACGCGTCACAACGAGCGCATGGAATCTTTGGCTCAGGGCAAAGGTCTTCGCCGTAAGAGACGTCGTAAGGGTAGAGGATTATATCTTCGATCAAAAAACTCGGGGCGAGGCCTATATTTATCCCGGAAAAAGCCCTGAGTGCTAACGAGATCGATTCGTATGCACGACGTCTACGCATTCCACATTTTAGAGGTGTCTACATGATCGATAAACTACCTCCACATCCTCGATACTATGAGAGAATAGTAGTGAATCTGGATACATCAAATAACCCTGGTACACATTGGGTTGCTGTACGTAAGGATGGTGACGTTACCTACTACTTTGACAGTTTCGGCGATCTGAGACCTCCGGAAGAGATAGAAACGTACCTTTCGGGTGTCAAGCTCCTATATAATACGACGAGATTTCAAGAATTCGATTCTGTGTTTTGCGGTCACTTGTGCCTTCAGTTTCTCCTCGATGAGTTACACGATCACCGTGAGTGGTAGTGATACCAGCTTCTCTACATTTCTAAATCCACCATTACATCTGGATCCTAACGGACATTACGAGATAGCTCTATTGAATTTTGAGACTTTTTACTCAATTCCGAATGCGGACGAGAGTAATAATCTATACCATTACGTTCGCGATGGAAAAGTCGAACGTATAGTAATTCCACCGGGTACTTATGAATTGGATGATATCGCCAGATTGATCAAGGATGCTCTCGACATCGGTGACGTCTTTATTCTACGTGCTAATAATAACACCATGAAATCAGAAATTCAATCTCCCTATATTATCGACTTTAGTCGTGAGAGATCTATTGCTTCACTTCTCGGTTTCACCTCTAAACAGAGGGTACCGGCAAACGTGCTGACCGAGTCTAATGATTTGGTTAACATATTCAAAGTCAGCATCATACGTATCGAGTGTAGTCTTGCAACGGGATCTTTCATCAATGGTAAAAGTGGTCATTCTCTGTATGAATTTTTCCCATCGGTACCTCCAGGTTATCATATTTCGCAGGAACCATCAAGTCCTATATATTTACCAATCATCGATACGAATCTCATTGATCATCTCGACATTAGAGTGGTAGACCAGAACGGCGATAAGTTAGATTTCAGGAACGAAACCATCACTGTACGATTGCACATACGTCGTAATGGGTATAAGTTTTAAGAGACGATGCTATATTAAAAAACATCTCTCGAGATTGATCTCTACTCGATCATCGACCCGCAAGCTAATCACATCGTCTAATCGACAATTTCTCGCTAACTTAGGCTTCAAGGTTCTATGATGGATGTGTTGGACGTGACCGGGATTCCGACCTTTGATGATAAGATCAGTAAGGAGGAAGAACACGTATTCCTACCGTACAATACGTCAGCTCTCGATGTGAACGATGAAATTAGAATTCCATGTCAAGCTGAAGATTTGTACACGCTTCCTAGTAGAAGTTATCTCTACATTGAGGGGACTCTCACTAAACCCGACGGCACCGTTGCCACATCGAAATTGAGTAACAATGCTATGGCATTCCTATTCGATGAGATTCGTCTGGATATGAATGGAACGACTATTGATAGAACTAGGAATCCGGGCATTTCATCAACGATGCGTAACTATGCTGCACTGAATGAACTGGAATCGAATCGTTTACTAAATGCTGGATGGATCTATCCTGGAGGTGTGGTAGACATCGTGAATACATCGAATGGTATCTTCAATGCTATCGTTCCTCTTTCGATGTTGCTGGGTTTCGCCGACGATCACAAGGAGGTCATACTTAATAGCAAGTTTGAACTTATTCTCATTAGATCTAAGGATTCTAATAATTGTATCATTGGAAACGATCCTACAACCATACAACTAACTAGACTCGAATGGAGGATGCCTGTACTTCGACTTTCAGATTCTGAACGAGTTGATAAACTTAAACTCGTCAAATCGGATAAACCTCTACACGTCGCATTTCGAACCTTGGACCTTCACACTCAACCTGCTGTACCTCAAACTAAAGCGTTCACATGGAACATTGCAACCACGACTAAACTTGAAAAACCACGTTTCGTCATAGTCGGTGCACAAGTGGATAGATTGAATCATCTCGCTAAGGATGCTTCTCTATTTGATAATTGTAATATCACCAATCTGAAACTTTATCTCAACAGTGAATCTTACCCCTATCACGATATGAATTTGGATTTCGCCAATTCGAAATTTGCATCTCTGTATGATCAATATTCCAAATTTCAATCATCCTACTATGGAAAGGAGAATTACCCTCTTTTGAGAAGGAACGACTTTCTGAAATATGCACCGCTATTCGTCATCGATTGCTCTCATCAACCTGAGGATACTGTGACGGGGGCAGTGAATGTCAGATTGGAAGTTCAAGCATCGTCAAATTTTCCTGCACAAACTTCATTATTCTGTTTAATTATTCATGATAAATTATTCACTTATAAACCACTAACTCATGTTGTACAATCTATCATATAGGTGTAATAAATAAAACATTACAAATTCAAATTATCTTTTTATTGACTTTAACATACATCTCCAATATCCTCTTCCTTGCACTCCTGCTTTTTGCATCATATGAACATAATGATTTATGAACATCATACAACTGATATAAATTTCTTTCAATATATGGAATTAGTCTTTTAAGTCCATTGAATGCAGTACTATTCAGATTTATACTGCCCACATTTAAACATGTATTCACAAACGTTATTTCTTGCATCTTATTCATGCATAACATTATATTAAATGCATATATTATATTTTCACTGTACGGTGCACATGGATGCTTACCATCTTTCAGATACGTATCCAAAACACACAAATTTGACATTATTACCTCCCAATCCTCTTTTGTAATATACACAAACGTATCGTCATGTGTGTCTTTAATGTAAAGTGATGGGAGTTCATTGTATAATCCTATGTTCACACGAAAGTCAATGCTGATGGAGATGTCGTTATCGTTCATGCACACACTATTTACCATCACTCGCAACTTCCTCCTCTACTTCTTCTGCGAAGGGTGTGAAGGGTTCGAACATCATTATGATGAAACTGTCTTGATCGAACGTCTTCTTGGCTTTGACGATTCTCGGTTTGCAGTTCGTCTTCTTCTTTTTCTTGTCTCCTTTCTTACTGGATCTGCGGACATACACGAACTGTCTCAACATCGTGAATATTTAATACACTTGTTAACGTAAAACTCTTATTATTTCATACTCACTTTTCCATGACTTCCTCCTCGGGTTTCGATGTACCGATATCCTTAAACGGACGATCATTGTACGGACCGCACACATCTTCACCTTGATCCTGTTCGGACTGGCATGCCACATCTTCACTTTGGGCTTTACTGAAATAAACATATTTATCATTAGTTATCTAACACATAACAACACTTTCACGTTAACACACAATTATAATTCTACTTACCCGAGGTACACTTTACAATTCTTTCCGCATTGAGCATAAGATGTGATCGAATCATGATGGGAAGGATTCTTGCAAATCACTTGATGCATCTTTCCATCACACGTTTCATCGTGGTGCTCAACCCAATGCTTTTGCAAATCTTCGAAATTGCGTAGATTCTCCCAGAATCTGGTATCACTTTCAATGATAGGTGTTGTTGTTCCACTCATCTTGACGTTGCGATGTGAAGTGAGAATGCATTCGTTCCCGAGTGAGCAGATGGGTGATGAAACGTGATCATACCTGTCTCCCCCCTCCCCATCCTATCGTCGATTGTACTTAACGGACGGAGGGTTTGTGTGAAGTGAGGACACGTTCGTTCCCGAGCTGGCGGGACAGGGTGAGACCTGTTAATTCGGATTTACTCACATATGCACAAATCTTGAGGAATGACAACACGTCATCACCCTT
>JAUKNK010000017.1:4922500-5110000 GCA_030765055.1 Mantis religiosa | reverse complement strand
GTAATAATAATAGTAATAATAATAGTAATAATAATAATAATAGTAATAATAATAATAATAATAGTAATAATAATAATAATAGTAATAATAATAATAATAATAATAATAATAATAATAATAATAATAATAATAATAATAATAATAATAATAATAATAATAATAATAATAATAATAATAATAATAATAATAATAATAATAATAATAATAATAATAATAATAATAATAATAATAATAATAATAATAATAATAATAATAATAATAATAATAATAATAATAATAATAATAATAATAATAATAATAATAATAATAATAATAATAATAATAATAATAATAATAATAATAATAATAATAATAATAATAATAATAATAATAATAATAATAATAATAATAATAATAATAATAATAATAATAATAATAATAATAATAATAATAATAATAATAATAATAATAATAATAATAATAATAATAATAATAATAATAATAATAATAATAATAATAATAATAATAATAATAATAATAATAATAATAATAATAATAATAATAATAATAATAATAATAATAATAATAATAATAATAATAATAATAATAATAATAATAATAATAATAATAATAATAATAATAATAATAATAATAATAATAATAATAATAATAATAATAATAATAATAATAATAATAATAATAATAATAATAATAATAATAATAATAATAATAATAATAATAATAATAATAATAATAATAATAATAATAATAATAATAATAATAATAATAATAATAATAATAATAATAATAATAATAATAATAATAATAATAATAATAATAATAATAATAATAATAATAATAATAATAATAATAATAATAATAATAATAATAATAATAATAATAATAATAATAATAATAATAATAATAATAATAATAATAATAATAATAATAATAATAATAATAATAATAATAATAATAATAATAATAATAATAATAATAATAATAATAATAATAATAATAATAATAATAATAATAATAATAATAATAATAATAATAATAATAATAATAATAATAATAATAATAATAATAATAATAATAATAATAATAATAATAATAATAATAATAATAATAATAATAATAATAATAATAATAATAATAATAATAATAATAATAATAATAATAATAATAATAATAATAATAATAATAATAATAATAATAATAATAATAATAATAATAATAATAATAATAATAATAATAATAATAATAATAATAATAATAATAATAATAATAATAATAATAATAATAATAATAATAATAATAATAATAATAATAATAATAATAATAATAATAATAATAATAATAATAATAATAATAATAATAATAATAATAATAATAATAATAATAATAATAATAATAATAATAATAATAATAATAATAATAATAATAATAATAATAATAATAATAATAATAATAATAATAATAATAATAATAATAATAATAATAATAATAATAATAATAATAATAATAATAATAATAATAATAATAATAATAATAATAATAATAATAATAATAATAATAATAATAATAATAATAATAATAATAATAATAATAATAATAATAATAATAATAATAATAATAATAATAATAATAATAATAATAATAATAATAATAATAATAATAATAATAATAATAATAATAATAATAATAATAATAATAATAATAATAATAATAATAATAATAATAATAATAATAATAATAATAATAATAATAATAATAATAATAATAATAATAATAATAATAATAATAATAATAATAATAATAATAATAATAATAATAATAATAATAATAATAATAATAATAATAATAATAATAATAATAATAATAATAATAATAATAATAATAATAATAATAATAATAATAATAATAATAATAATAATAATAATAATAATAATAATAATAATAATAATAATAATAATAATAATAATAATAATAATAATAATAATAATAATAATAATAATAATAATAATAATAATAATAATAATAATAATAATAATAATAATAATAATAATAATAATAATAATAATAATAATAATAATAATAATAATAATAATAATAATAATAATAATAATAATAATAATAATAATAATAATAATAATAATAATAATAATAATAATAATAATAATAATAATAATAATAATAATAATAATAATAATAATAATAATAATAATAATAATAATAATAATAATAATAATAATAATAATAATAATAATAATAATAATAATAATAATAATAATAATAATAATAATAATAATAATAATAATAATAATAATAATAATAATAATAATAATAATAATAATAATAATAATAATAATAATAATAATAATAATAATAATAATAATAATAATAATAATAATAATAATAATAATAATAATAATAATAATAATAATAATAATAATAATAATAATAATAATAATAATAATAATAATCATAATAATAATAATAATAATCATAATAATCATAATAATAATCATAATAATCATAATAATAATCATAATAATCATAATAATAATCATAATAATCATAATAATAATCATAATAATCATAATAATAATCATAATAATCATAATAATAATCATAATAATCATAATAATAATCATAATAATCATAATAATAATCATAATAATCATAATAATAATCATAATAATCATAATAATAATCATAATAATCATAATAATAATCATAATAATCATAATAATAATCATAATAATCATAATAATAATCATAATAATCATAATAATAATCATAATAATCATAATAATAATCATAATAATCATAATAATAATCATAATAATCATAATAATAATCATAATAATCATAATAATAATCATAATAATCATAATAATAATCATAATAATCATAATAATAATCATAATAATCATAATAATAATCATAATAATCATAATAATAATCATAATAATAATAATAATAATAATAATAATAATAATAATAATAATAATAATAATAATAATAATAATAATAATAATAATAATAATAATAATAATAATAATAATAATAATAATAATAATAATAATAATAATAATAATAATAATAATAATAATAATAATAATAATAATAATAATAATAATAATAATAATAATAATAATAATAATAATAATAATAATAATAATAATAATAATAATAATAATAATAATAATAATAATAATAATAATAATAATAATAATAATAATAATAATAATAATAATAATAATAATAATAATAATAATAATAATAATAATAATAATAATAATAATAATAATAATAATAATAATAATAATAATAATAATAATAATAATAATAATAATAATAATAATAATAATAATAATAATAATAATAATAATAATAATAATAATCTCTTGCCGGTAATTAATAATATACAAATCCCTGGATTATTGTTTGCAGATGACTTGGTGATTGGTGCTATTACTGTGAATGGGCTAAGAATATCTTTACAAGAAATAGATAAATATTGTGCAGCTTGGGGTTTAAAGGTGAATAGAGCTAAAACCCAAATTGTAGTTTTTAAAAAAGGTATTAAACTGAGTAAACATGAGAAGTGGTACAAAGAGGGAATAGAATATAAAGTAGTACGTGAATGTAATTACTTAGGAATGAAAATTGATGCAGGAGGGAAATGGGAGAAGCAAAAGAA
Organism: Mantis religiosa; assembly: GCA_030765055.1. Lineage (NCBI taxonomy): Eukaryota > Metazoa > Arthropoda > Insecta > Mantodea > Mantidae > Mantis > Mantis religiosa. Next base: position 5,106,312 of record JAUKNK010000017.1, on the reverse strand, counting down.
ATGCGCACTGGCAAAAGGGAAAGCAGAAATGGCAGCTGTAAGAGGATGTTTGTATAAAACACCTGAAATGGAAATGAAATGGTTAGAAAGGGTATATAATTCGGTGGTTGAGGCACGAATGCTATATGGTATTGAGATTTGGGGGCTGGACAAGAGATGGGAAGTTTTAGATTATGCACACAGGGGGTTTTTGTAAGGAAGTTCTAGGGCTGCCAATATCAACTGCAAATGAAGTAGCTCTAATTGAAATGGGGAGAGTTCCAAGAAAAGGGTTAGTTATAGAAAGGGCAATAAATTATTGGTATAGCATATTGAATTTAGAGGAGGGGAATATACTGAAACAAAGCTTTAAGTATCAAGAACTAAGTTAACAAAATAAAGGATGGGTAAGTAATTTACGAAATAATTTGGAAGATAATGGTATGGGTGATATTTGGAGAAAGAGAGAAACTAATTATAAAGGTTTTTGGAAAGGGGCTAGAATAAGATTTGAAGACATGGAGATCCAGAAACTGTTTAGTCAAATAGCAGAACTGTTTAGTCAAATAGCAGAGAAGAGATCACTTGTTTTCTATATTCCATTGAAAAATAGCTGGGGGAGGGACAGGTATTTAGATAGCTCTCCTAAAATGTCTCTTTTTAATATAGGAAGCCTCAGTGGTTAGACCGCTAGGTTCTCACCAAGACGACCTGGGTTCGATCCCAGGGGACTGCAAAGTGAGATTGTGGTGGACAACACTACGTTCATAATTTTACCGATTTGTTTATATTAAGCAGCTCTAAAACATCTTTCTATTGAAATAACTACAACGCAATTTGTGGTAGTCCTCAATACCTTCTCTGTGTTAGATGGAAGAAATCCCATTACAATGGATGCAGAGGGTTTACAGAATGCGTTGTCAACATATTTATTAAAACAATGTAATTTTCTGATTCAAGTTTTAGGAATTGTACTAATATTATTTTTGACTTGAAGCTTTCCCTGAAAAATGCATTGAACCGAAAGTGTGGCAGAGAGACATCTGAGAACCTGTGCTGGCGCTTCTCATCGTAGCTTCTCCCGCGTGTGTTACACAGAAGGTTATTTCTCTCAACGTTTACGGTGATTATCTCCGGTCACTTCTCATGAGGAAAATTACGTCGACTTGGTTTACCATGTGGGATCACATCCCATATAGTATCCGTGCTGTGGAAGCCCATTAGGTTGCTGTGCAAAATTAGTTCATTAGGGTTATGATGTGCAAAACTACTATTGCTTTCCATTTCCCAGAATACTAAACGTAATGAGACATCGTCCTTGCAAAGCACAGTTTTGGATGAGGGTTTTCATTAAAGTATGTGTCACATGCAAAATGTTTAATTTAAATAAAGCTTGTTAAGTTTTTAATTGGCAGTTCATAGACAGAGACTGACACAGCTGTCTCCCCCAAGGAAGAAATGGACAAAGAGACGTAGGTATTTATCTGCAAGCGCTGTTATGGACGAAATAAAAGTTCAAATGATCCTAAATCCCTTAGAGGTTCAGATACTCCATATTTGTCATCGCAGGACTTAGCCTTCATTTATAGTCCCCATCTGCTTCAGAAAATTCTGTCATCGGGGTCAACCGAAATAAGGAGTATGTGCAAACTAATTGCGAGCAAGATGACTTAAATGGTACCTTGTTCATACTAGTCCCATGCTATTATGAAATCCATACACCATACATTTTTCTGTCGCTCAATGTCCTGTCAGTTACACAATTGCGAACGAGGTATAGCGGTGAGTATGCTCTGAAGAAATATTTGCATTCTCTTCGTGCAATGAAGCGCTCTGCTCAAACTGCCCATCAAAATTCGCTGTGCCGCGATAGTACGAGGGTCCTTCAATAAATAACCGAAGTGATTTAATTGTATTTGAATAAACCGCCCTGGAGCAACATGGCTGCTAGTGGTGGAAAGGTGAACCCTTCCTCTAGCAGTGCTGTGAGTGCCAGTGATGCAGAGTCCATCAGTTGGGAGTTAGAGCCCGATACTTGAGGTCGTGTTTAGTGCACACTCCATGGAACTGAAACTGCAGCAACACTGTGTTTTGTTAGACAAAACTCCTACAGAAACCTTTTAAATGGTGCACCAAGCATACAAGCACCAAGCTTTATACAAAACGAAAGTCTGTGAGTGGTATAAACGTTCCAAAGAAGGTCATGAAGACCTTCAAGATTCTCCACACCCTGACAAAGCCGTAAAAGCAAAAACGGAAGTCAACATTAACACAATTGTCGCAATTGTGCGAGAAGATCGTCAGATATCAATTTCGAACTTTGTAGATATGATGAATTTGTCTGTTGGAACTGTACACGACATAATTAAAAATAATCTTGGTATGGAAAAGTTGCAGCGAAATGCATACCGCACGTGCTGAAGGACGAATAGAAGGCTCACCGCGTCATGACGTGTCAAGAATGGCTCAGAAGGCTACGACGGGAACCAGACTTCTTGAACAGGGTCATCACTGGTGACGAGAGTTGGTTCCACCATTACGACCAGTTAAAAAAACAGGAGAGTTCGCAGTGGTAATATTCATCGAACCCTAAGGCTAAGAAAGCAAAAGTTCAGAAAAGTACAGGAAAGGTTATGCATCTCGTATTCTATGACAAACAGAGCATTCTGTATGATCATGTTGTAACTAATCAACGCACAGTAACTGCTGCTTACTATTGTCACGTACTGAAGGGCCACTGAAGAAAAAAATCGCCGAAAAGTGACCAGATCTCGCAAGGAGAGGATAGACCTTGCATCAGGATAATGCCCCTGCTCATCGAGCTCGTGCAATTCAAGATGTCATTGCAAAAATGGACATTGGGATCACGCCTTATGCACCTTACTCTCCGGATCTCTCACCATACGATTTTAACCTGTTCCCTAAAGAGAAACAGTAGCTTCGGGGTCGCCATTTTCAAAGGGATAACGAGGTCAACAATGTTGTCATGGGTATCCTGAACAGACTGTCCAAAAATGGGTTCAATGAGTGTTTGGAACAATGGGTAAATCCTTGGAATAATTGTATTTCATCAGAGAGAGAATACTTCGAAAGTGTGTACGTAAATGTTAGTGAAATAAAACCATTGTGTTAGTTAAAAGAATAGTTCAGTTATTTATTGAAGGACCCTCGTACATCTGATAACCTTAGGGATGTAACCGTCGTTTAATTTTTTCCATAGTGAAATTACCTCCTTTCCCAATCTGGGCACTGTAATATTAAAGCTGCTCAGGGTTGATTACAACAAATATTCCTCATTTAGTGGGATTTCCTTTTTGTTGTTAGTAGTAGGCAATACGTTTTGCTATTAAACGATTTAACCTGCCTTTCTCAGATGATAATTAATTTTATTGTACTTAATTTAGCTCTTCATAACACTGCCACCTCTATACAACAATAATTCTTCCAATTTTCTTGGAGAAGGTTGCCACTGAACATTTACGTGTAAACCATGATCCACGAATTTGTGTTTATCTGTTATTAGCGGTTGCTTTTCATGACATGTGTGACACTGTTCATTAAGTATTAGCTCGCTGAACTGAATTTATTGGCAAATAATTTCCTGGAATAATTTCCTTAACGAATTACGTTCATGCTAATTATAACCGATGTGTAGTTTAGCAAAACCTGAAGTAACTTATTACATCTATCACAGGTGTAAACAAACATGATTGCAAAATTGGCTGCATACTTTTAAGGTGATTTTCAATTATCAAGTTAATTAACAAATTTGATCAACAGCAATATTCTTTTAAACTAACATCTCTCAAAATCTTAGTGTCATAAAACGCGTTATACAACTGTCATAAGTTATTCTTACAATGGACACAGAAGTCTGAAATTGTTACCCTAACTGGCAACGTAGCTGCCGAGCATAGGAATTGTCTACGTTTAACTTACTCGAAGTTTGCAATATGATACCCTTGGTCTTTCACTACGCGCAGATCATAGTCTGCATCGGAGATATTCGGTATCCGTTTGTTTTCAAAGAGAGAGTTACTTTGTCTATATTTTATATTTGTGATATTTATAATTATGGATCCCACGTTTTCAGAGTTAAGTTACGTAGTCATAGTAATAATTGAATATTTCTTCGACTTAGTGCATCAATGGCAGAGATGAAGGAATGAACGAAGATGTGCTGCATTTCATATATGATTTTTATTGTTATTGTAATTTTACGTCCTGCAACGTTAAGTCATATCGGACGATGAATGAAATGGGTGAAATGATGCTCAAAGGTATCCAGGGTCCATTGAGCTTAGAGCTACGTGACATTCGTCATTAAGGATAAGGGAAAACTCTGGAAAAAAACCTTATACAGGTAACTCACCCTAACCGAGATTCGAACTCGGGACCTCTTGAACGTGAAGCAGACACGCTACCATCTACGTTACCGAGGCGGGCATTCATATGTGATGTACGAATAATCGTCAATGATTGTCTCTTCTCCCTACAGCAGTCAATCGACCGGTTCTGTTTCATCCGGGAACAATTTCAATTCATTGACCTAATAGGTGCTTAGAGTACTGTAAGTCATCAACAACGTAGTGGTCTCATGTTTCCTAGTGATTTACCGAGAAAAATGCGAGCCAGTTGGCGAATTCAATATTGTGACTTTGTGGGTTCGTAGAATTCAAAGTCCGAGTTGCAGATATTCCAAATGTACTTTATTTTCGTATAAATATACTGTTCAATTCTCACGTAACAACATTACGTCACATACACACAGTCTACTTAAGGTCTATGACAGTAACAAACAGCGTTCTGATTATATCAGCTCTCGTTAAAACAATACTCTACAGCTGCCTACTGCTTACAACTGACTCTAAAATACCTCATATATAAATTCGAGACTGCTCCAGAACAATAACGAAACCGAATATTCCATCACATTTCAGAAGCGTAACTTCATCTATGCCGGCAAGTCCTTTATCTCAGCTATCTTTATTTGCCGGCTCTTTGTGTACACTAGCCGTGCTATCGTAGATACCGGCTTCGCGACAGTATCTTGCTGGCACGTGGCCCAGATAGCTCAAGGTTAGAGCAACCGGAAGCAGATTGTAGTGTCCGTGGTCAAAAGCCCGGCAATGGCATTGAATTTTTCACTCTGGCTCTAAGTTTCCAAAGGCCGCGCCGTAGCTCAGTGGTTAGACCACTTGGCTCTCACCTAGGCGGCCCGGGTTCGATCCCAGGTGGCCGCAAATTGAGATTTGTGGTGGACAACACGGCGCTGGGGTGGAATTTCTCCAGGATCTCCGGTTTCCCCCGCCATCTCATTCCACCGGTGCTCTATCTACATCTCATGTATCATCAGTGTCACCGCCTGCGGTGCCGTATGTAGTAAAAGCGGGAGTTTAACTCTACACATTTCATTTTCTAAATTTCCAAACAATAAACATATCATACACTGTTGAAATAAATCCTCAACATTTAAACAACAAAAAATTGGTTTCCCTAAATCAATTTATTCTAGTATAATATACTGTAATCCACAGGATGTTTTCAGGTCCCATTATGTGCCAGCTTTCTTCTATGCTTTGAAAACATTGTGGTATTTTAAACCAACGAATTCTTAGGGGTTGTAGGTAAATGATATTGCATCTGAAAGAAGGTGAAGACCACAATGGGAATGGATATCTTTAGCTCTTTCTTACGCCAGAAATAAAAAGGAAGGTCTGCACAAATGTATATCCGAAAGCAGGTCATGCAGTTCGCTTAGTAGTCTTAATAAACGTTTTTAACGGCTTGTGCACACTCTGCTTTTCCCAACAATGCCAATTTGGAACTAAAATGCGTCGTAAACATTTAGCGAATATTGGGAGGAAATGTAAATAGAACCTGTTTACTAGGAAAATGTTTGTTTCCTAGTTCCACATTTGTATAATACCGAGTTTTGCGATGCACTTTAGATCTTGGAGACAAAAGAAGGGCAGCAGAAACACGGTATTTCCAGTGGATATGATCAACATTAAAATATAACAGTTCTATCTTTGCTTTTCTTGATGGCTTCTTCAACTTTTTAACAGTTGTCTCGTAAATCTTGTCTAAATTTTGTCAATTCTTCATTAAGTCATTATGCAATTCTCTGGACTTATTTCCATTTTGCCACCTTATAGATGTAATTTCTATTTACATTAACACTTTGTTGCCCTAAAAGCATACTAAAACGTGTATTTGACGCCATATTCATGATTCTGCCTGTCGTTTTATGCATAAATCGGTTGTCATAAACGCAAATTTAAATTAATGTATGTAAACGTAATCCATGAAAACAAGGTACTGAATTCATTGTCTGTTCCTTTAAAATACTTTCAGATAACTTAAATCCAAAAGTATAAATTCCTGGCTTTAAGGGTGTTTTAGTGTAAATAAATCTTAAAATTTGCAAGAAAAAAGGGTAAAATTAGGAATGGTGGTTCATACTCACTTGTTATAAAATAAAGGTGCCGAACTAGCCTCAAGGAAAGTTGAGTTTATCTATAATTTCTTTAGATGGTCTGCGTTCTTTAGTCATTCTCCGTGTTCTAGAAGGGCTTCCTTAGCCTCTGGTTCACGAGGACGCGCGTTCGAGCTCGGCGGAGTTTTCCGGGCACAAGAATATTTAAGCTGTCTTTCTTCGGAAGGAAGGTAAAGCCAGTAGTTCCGTGTCGTAAATTTACGACACTTAAAGGAAGGATACGAATTATAAATGGTTCTCGGAGTAAAGTGAATTGTCTTCCATGCCTAATATAATGTCGCGGTGAAAAGCACAAAAAATTCGCTGCCGAGAGATAAGCGCGGCTTGAGTACACAAACGGCCTGCAGATAAAGATAATATGCAAACAGTGCTTGCTTAAGCAGATAAACTTAGCGCTTGACATAAGTGACTTGCCGCCCTAGATAGGGTTTCACGTACGGAAGGTTCTAGTGATATCTCAATTGACAGAGAGCAGTTGATTTTCTCATTTACTCCAGAAGTCTCTGGAATTTATGAATGAGATATATAAGAGATTGTGATACGCCAGCGGAGTTTTAAAACAGTGAGGTGAACAGTAAACAGCTGTGAAGTGTGTAACAAGAGTATTGTTGTAACGAGAGCTGTTTGTTATTGTCATCGACCTTGGAAGCTTGTGTTGCATATGTGATGTAAAGTTGTTACGTTAGAATTGAACAGTGTATTCTATGGAAATAAGGAAAATGTAGAATTTCGGCAAATTGGACATTTAATTCTACGAACCCACAAATTCACAATTGATGTCAGGAGTGGGATCGGAACGCACGCCCACAGAGTGGACTGCGAAAATACCTAGATTGGGACATTGAGAATCACAACAGCTAGCGATCATCATAACCGAATTTATACTTTTACATGTGTTTATTTGCTTTGTCTTTAATGCAAATTGGTATTCCCCTTCTTAAAGGTTACGAGTTAAAATTTTCAACGGTATTGTCCTCCTAAGCTAAGCTTTGCGTGGAACATCATTGTTAATTTTGATTCTGTCTAAAATGCCTTTAACTGTTTCTACAAATAAGCCTTAAGATTATGGTTTTTACATGGCAAAAAATTGCATTTAGAGCCTTTTTTCTCGAATAGTTTTTATGTCTCCCAATTCGGAATATATTTATTATGTTGTATTAAAGCACGCCTTTTGTACGAAGCAAATTTTGTGGCATTTACCATTTCCGAGATATCACCCCACTACCGCTCACAATCACCATCAGGGGCTACACCATCTGCCGATGTACATGCTTTTACTAACTAAACATGCACACTTTGTTAGTAGTGCACGTAAATTAGCTTAGCAAAGAAGACATGAGAGTGGTGTTAGGGTCTCCTGCAAGCAATCCGATTATTGACAGTCACTTCTACTCATGCACATATACAAAGTGTGAGTGTGTGTCAAGGTGATTTGCCTTCACTAGTCATGATGCGTGTTAAACGATGCGTTAAACGCTACGGCTTTGTTCTAGCTGAGATGACATGGTTATGATGACATGTATGTGCCACATTACTGTAGGGTGTGAATTCACGTGGTTACCCTGGTGGTAGTGGTCTGCCTTTCCGGAGCCTCTGCGCCCGAATCGATGTTGATCATTGAAGAGCTCGTGATATCTATAGTTTTGTCTTGCACTCAGACACTAGTTTGTGAACTTGAAGTGTGTTAATTTAGCCTGAGGAAGTTATGGAATTAGTCAGTATAAGTGCCAGAGGAAGGACCAGCGCGACAGGGATTTAATTGGATATGTTGTGGTCAAGAAGTGAGTGAGACCTTTAATCTTAAGAAATCCCTGATAGCATAATTATGTGTTTAATATAGAATTTGGGTTTTTCGCTCAGATAGTGTAGAGATAGGCTGCAAGGATTCTTATGAATTGTTTCACGGATAACATTTTACATTCATGGTGGAAAACTTCTGAGCGCACGGGTGCCTTGAGTATTTTGCTTAGAGAGATTGGAGCGTGCTGTTAGACGTTTTAAAGCCTATCCCCAGAATGGCACAACATAGATGCGCATGCGCGAGGAGAGCCTTCTCCCCTTCTCGTCATCCAAGTATCACGTGACTCCCCTTCCTTCCTGCATGTGATAGAGCGCAAACCACACGAAGCGCGTGTATTTTAATGCTGTTTTGATTTTCATTTTAGCAGAAAGTAATTACCTTGGAAACGGCCTCACAATCGATCAACAAATAGATAGAATCATAGTTTCTTTAAACCCTGAGGAGCAAAGCAGTGATTCGGCTGAAAATGAAAAGAGTGGATGCGAAAGCGAGTGAAACCGATGATCAATGCAGCCCGCGTTATGGAGGAGAGGCAACCTAAACTGCCGGTAGATGGGGAAAGATAGAGGACTCCGTTGTTGATAAACCACGCCTCCAACTGCATTTTGTTCACGGTCTAGTTACATATAGAGTAGCTTGTGAAGCGGTTTGAGATCTACATTTATATTACTCACGGAAAAAGGTAGTATTTGAGCTCTGAAGAATGCAAAAAGCATAAGAACATAAACCTTCAGCAAGAAGGTTAACTAATCAAAGATTTGTTCACTCATCGGGAGCAGTGCATGCTTTGCTCAGTCACATGAGACGAGGATGTGTAAAGAGAGAGTGAAGTGCAGGGGAAAGCAAAGCATCTCGTGCAGCTGGCAGAGCATGACTCAGTTCTCACACTGCCAGAAGACATACCAGAAGCTCATCATACCAGGTCCCGCGGCTTGGCTTTGGAAAGAATAAGTCTAGTAGTCGGCCACGATACGAATGCACTCGGTGAGAAAAGTTACTAAATAGATACGTCACACGTGGGCGGGGTACCGCAGGTACAGTTCCGATAACGCAAACATCAACAATACCAAGACGATTCCAGTGTGACGTGCAAATGTAGTGCAGTTCAACACGGTGCTTCTTCGAACCTACTTCTGTGCAGTTTAGTGTAGTGGCAGTTGCAGTGCTCGTAATAAAAGATAAATTTCCCATAATAAATAAAAATAATAAAAAATAATAAATGAATAAACTTCCATAATAAATAATGAACTTCCCATGAATCAGATGGAAGAGAAAGTACATCTACTTCAACTGACAGCTGGTAACCAGGGTATCGTTCCGGAAACGGAGGTAGAAGATGTACATTTGCCTCCACAAACATCCAACAATTTAATTTCCTCACATCCAGAGTCTATGCAACTTCAACCTGTTAATATCACAGGTGACAACCTATCTTGTGCGCAGTAAGATTTGTACCAATGTTCCAGTTGCAAAGGTTGGCATCAGAAATCAGGAGACCCCCAGTAGGTGGAACCTTAACTTTCTTGGAGAGGCAGACGATCGTCCTTAAACAGTAGTTGGATCAGACTTCACTGAAGATGGCTCATATTTATGGTAGAAAAGCGCTTTTGGAGGAAAGGTGACATCAAACAGTTGAGTGAGTACTCTTATAAATTGGCATGCCAGCTACTCATACTTGTATATTAAATATATCTCACTTTTAATGCTTTGACCATTCTTCCTAATAATTAAAGAAAATATACTTAAAAGCGCAATTGCGGCTTCAAAATGGCATTTCTTCCAAAGTAGATAGGGTAAGCTGATACGCCGGGTGTATAGTAACTAAATGCCACATCAACTATCTAGATTGGAAATAGTTCTGTTTAATTTAACCTACTTATAAATATACGTATCTAATAGTAAATCACTGTCGCCTGTTACGCTACTTATTACAATATACGTTGCACATTTCTGTGATCCATCTATAACACCGAACAGCCACGCGTTATTGATGGATTGCTCTGATCTACTAGCAAACGCATTTACTGCGTGGTAGAACTGTCAAGAACATACACTTTAGTGGTTAGTCTCATGTGGCCCGTAAATGACGTCTGCTCGTTTCTTGAAGAACTACAGTTATAACCAAAACTTCTTTTACAACATTATTTTGCACAAATGATGGAAATGCCATTCAAATCTATCACTATAGCCAAGCATAACTTTAATACATTCTAAAAAAATCACATATAATTTTATATATCATTCAGATTTTCAGTGAGAAGAAAATACAGCCACTCAGGTATTTGTATGGGCATTCAGTTGTAGCTAAATCGAGGTTAAAAGCTATATAATACATAAATTAAACAACGATTATTCATTAAACTCAAAACACTACAAGAAAATTGATAAATACTAAGGTTAATTACCTTAAAAGTTGATTTACCTATCTTAAGCTATGCAGTGGTTGTATATTAAGCTTAGTTTTGTATTAAAGATATACAAATAAACAATGCAGATAATGAAGACAATTATGTTAATATATTTATGTAGCTACAATCACCTTAAATCACAAAATAGTTGTGAAGTATAAACAATTAAAATAATTAAAATAAAATAATTGTTATATACAGCTGTTTTAACAATAATTGTAACAAAGTAATAGTTGTAGAAACTTTTTCTTAATAATTTTATGGAAATAATTTTATAAAAATGATTATGAAAATAATTTTTGTTTATTGGTAGTAAACCCGAAACGCTTCCACACATTAGTTTCTTCGTCTGATACCTTCTTCATTTAATTTCAAGGAAACGTATTTTTAACATACACCGCTCAACTGCACACAAAATATCACCCGAACTCAGGCTGTTAACTGTGACTTAGAAACGCCACAAAACAAAAAGACTGAATCACACTGTGCAGAAATGAGACATATTCAGACTGGTCTGAGGGCGGGACACCATTAAAGTTCTGTTATGCCTCAGTCTCGAGCGCATTTGTGTATGTGAATGGTATAAATTAATGACTGCAGCTTGTTAGACGGACAGCTCCATTCTGTACACCAGTGTCAGTCAATCTCGCGACAAAATGCGACAAAGTAACGCCCCTGCTAATAAATAGAAGAAAATGATATAAACAATATTTGTATTTGCTATAACGTAAAATTAAATTATTTTATTCTGGCTTTTACATTATTTATTCCAAAATTAAAATTCTTTCCTCTGTTTTAAGTTTTTAAACATGTTTTCAAACTTAAAAAAGCTCATGACAGTGCATAGTAAAGAGCTTCAGTTGATTTGGGCTAAGTTTGCGCGGAGAATAATACTGCCCAGGGGTTATATTTACATAATTTGATAATGTTTTAGCTAATATCCAGAAGAATATTGTCGCGGCGAAAAGCACAGAAATTTCGATGCCGAGAGATAAGCGCGGCTTGACTACACAAAAAGGCTGCAGATAAAGATAACAGGTGGAAAGTGCTTGCATAAGCAGATAAACATAGCGCTTGAGATCAGTAACTTGCCGGTCCAGGTAGGTTTTCACGTAAGGAAGGTTCTAGTGTTACCTCGATTGACAGAGAATAGTTGTTTTTCTTATTTGCTCCAGAAGTCTCTCGAATTTATCAATGAGGTATTTAAGAGAGCGACGACTCGCCAGGAATCAGTCGTGAGTAGTAAACAGTTGCAAAGACATGTAACAACAGTGTTGTGAACAGTGGAAGGTGAGTAATCTGTTTGTTATTGTTCTCGACCTTGGTGTTATAGATTGTGATATGTGATGTAATTCTGCTTCTACGCAGTGTGTTTCTACGCCAATAAAGAACATTTAGAATTTCGGCAAATTGGACTTTTAATTCTACGAACCCACAAAGTCACAATATTAAATACGCTAGCCCCCTTCCTGTTCTATAGGGCCAGCATGGCGTTTGTGATGCGAAAATTGTTGACCAATTTTTAAGCACGCGTGACTGTATTCCTGTTGTATGTACAATGAAACCGGCTGTGAAACTACATCTGAGAACATATATGTTACATTTTTTTGCTGTCTAAGAGTTACTTGACAATGCAGTGGGGAGGATGTGGGAGATTGAGGCCGCCTACGTCATCCCTAGTCTTTAATTACATCTTTTGTTCTCCTAGAGGGATTTGATTATTGACAGTGTTTTGTTATTTTAAATTTCGTTATCTTTGTATACGTAGAGAATAAAGGTTTACTACCAGAAATCCTCTCATTTTAATATATTAATAACCCTGCACCCAACACTTGAGCCCACTGAAATACCTTTAGTTACTTTTAGAAACATACGTTACACACGAAACAGTATTTCAGTTATAAACAGTTTCTGCTGTCCAGAGATGGCTCCACCTGTAATATCTTACACAAGGAAAAAGAAATTGTAATACTGTTCAAAGTTTTATAAGACATTCATTTATGACCTCCATTTGTGACTTAGGTTTCAGTGCTGTTTATGGCGTAAAAACAGGAAGTAGCTAGAATGTACACAGACGCAATGCCGAAGTAACAAATAATTGAGTTTGAGAATGGGTGTATTCTAAAGCGTCTACTTATAAACAGTTTTCCCTTACCGAAAGTATTAATTGAATTCAAAAATCTAGCAGGACAATAATACAAGTGGTACAATTTGAACTTGTAGAATATAATAATAGCAACCAACTTTATCTCTCTGCTTATACTTGTGCTACTGAGGTGTTAGTCTTAACTTCAATTTCAAGAGCTCCCGAGTTCGCATTTGAACCAGGGTGGCTTGAATGCATATGTTTGGAAGGTGAATGTCAGGCAATTTTAAGCTCTGTGGACCATGTACACATTTTAACATTGTTATTGGTTCCTAATGGCAAACATCATACGTTTATGACAAAATTTATCCTAGACAACAGAGAGGGACAATTTATGGCTAATACCTCAATGAACAAGGTCACTGCAGGACGTAACAAGGACGCGCAAAGTACTAAACTTCTCGAGTGAAGTTTAAAGCGGTAAAGACTGCAGAGATACAAACCAGAAGGAAGTATTTTAACTGTTCTAGACCCTGGAACTGAAGTCGGGTTACTGCCAGGTGGCTCTAGACCCGAGAGACAAGGAGAAGACTGCATTATCGGCAGGCCAAGGGCTTTGGTAGTTCAGTTATGCCCCTTTGCCTCTGCACCGCACCAGCTACATTCCAACGCCTCATTGAGGAAATAATGAGAGGATTGAGATATCACGCATGCCTGCCATATTTGGACGACATCATCATCGCCGGCAAGACTTTCGAAGACCATCTCGACAACCTCAGCAAGTTGTTACAGAGACTACATGCAACCAAATTGAAGCTGAACGCGAAGAAGTGCAAGCTTATCCTGAAGGATGTGGTTTAGCTTGGCCACACAGTCTCATCAATAGGAGTGGCCACAGGCCCGGAGAAGACACAGGCCGTGAGAGATTGGCCTCGGCCAAAGGATAAGAGACACTTGCTCAGTTTCCTAGGGCTGTGCAGCTATTACAGCCGTTTCATAAAGGGTTTCTCCAACACCCGCCTAACAGAAGAACACCGACCTTATGCGTGGACGGAGGACGCCGAAGGTGCTTTCCCGATGCTGAAGAAGACGCTTTGCAGTGCTCCAATTTTGGGATTTCCACAAACAGGCGGCATCTTCATTGTGGACACCGAGGCCAGCGAACATTGCATTTGAGGCGTCCTATCCCAAGTCCAGGACGGCCATGAGCGGGTGATAGCCTACTGCAGCAAGACGCTATCCAAGGCAGAGAAGAACTACTGCGTCACCCGGCGAGAGCTACTGGCGGTAGTTAAGATATTGGAGCACTTCCACAAATACTTGTACGGTCAGCAATTCAACCTGAGGACTGACTACTCCGCTCTCACTTGGATATTGAGCTTTAGAAACCTGGAAGGCCAGACAGTCCATTGGGTACAAAGGCTGCAGGAGTACGACTTCACCTCTGAACTTCGTTGAGGGAAGAGCCACGTTAACGCAAACGCCATGTCCCGAACCCCTGCCAAGAGCAGTGCGGCTAATGCACAAGAGTGGAAGAGAAGTGTGCCACAGCTGTAAAAGCGGTCACGGCAGTACCTGCGAATGGCTGAGATAGCGCAGGCCTGAGGAGGAAGCAACTGGCGGTGGCCGATTTGGGGCCACTCTTGAGGGAAGTGGAGGCATGGACAAGCCCAACCCGGGAGGGCATCGCATCGGGAAGCGCCACGTACAAATCGTACTGGGCCCAATGTGATTCACATAAGACAAGAGAGGGCGTGCTCTTCCGGGTATGGGAATCGCCTGATGTGAAGACACAGACAGAACATTTGGTACTTCCCCAAAGCAAGGAGCTGGAGGTCTTAGAGGAAGTGCAGGCCGGTACTTCAGGAGGACACCTGGGAGCAAACCCTACGTTGGCCAAACTTCGGCAGTGCTGCTACTGGCTGAGGCTCCGAACAGATGCTGAGAAATGGTGCCATGAATGTCACATGTGCGGTGTGACTCCTGGCCCCTAGAATAGGAATCGGGATCAAATGCATCACTATGTCCGAGCACCATTCGAAATGATTGCCCTTGACATAGATGGACCATTTCGAGCATTCGACCGAGACAATTACCTGATGGTGGTCATGGACTACTCCAGCAAGTGGCCGGAGGTGTATGCCATTCGCAGCCAGGAGGCAAAGACAATATCAGACTGCCTCGTGGAGCAAGTGTTCTGCTGATTTTGGGTGGTGTTAGAGCTCCACAGCGACCAGGGCACAAATTTTGAGTCTAACCTGATGAACTAGGCACTAGAATGATTTGGGATTCACAAGACGCGCACAACACCCCTACACACGCAATCAGACTGCATGGTGGAGAGTTATATCAAGACCTTAGAAGAGCACCTGAGGAAGGTCGTGGCCAGCCATCAGCGAGAATGGGATGTCAAGGTGCCATTTTTCTTGCTGGCCTACCGCTTGTCTACACACGACACAACTGGAATGACGCCAGGCAGCTTAATGTTCGGCCGAGAGTTACGACTCCCCTGTGATCTGGCTTTTGGAAGACCCCCGGACGCAAAACAGCCAGCAACCGAGTATGTGGGGATCCTGGTGCACCATCTCCATGATATGCATGAGATGGCTCGTCAGGACATCCAGAAGGCGAGCGACCGCATGAAGACCCGATACGACAGGCAAGCCAACAGCCAAGGGTTCCAGCAGGGTGACCTAGTCTGGTTGTACCGCCCTACCCGGACCAAGGGACAATGCCGGAAGTTCCAGCAACCATGGCAATGACCGTACTGGGTGGTGAAGAGGATTAACGACGTGGTCTACCACATCCAGACGGTGCCCCGAGGAAAGATGTTGGTGGTACATATGGATCGTCTGGCCATCTACTATGGTGCTGTTCGGGACGACGAACCTTGAGGAGGGAGCAGCTTCGCGGTGAAAAGCACAGAAATTTCGGTGCCGAGAAATAAGCGTGGCTTGTGTACACAAAGAGCCTGCAGATAAAGATAGCAGGCGGACAGTGCTTATATAAGCAGATAAACATAGCGCTTGAGATAAGTGACTTGCCGGCCTAGATAGGGTTTCAAGTAAGTAAGGTTCTAGTGATATCTTGATTGGCAGAAAATAGTTGTTTTTCTTATTTGCTCCAGAAGTCTCTCGAATTTTTCAATGAGGTATTTAAGAAAGCGACGACTCGCAAAGAGGCAGTCGTGAACAGTAGTAAACATGGTAATGAGTAAACAGATGTAAAGTGGTGTTGTAATGGGAGCCGATGTAATCAGAACGCTGTTTGTGTGTACAAATAGAGGACATTTGGAATTTCTGCAAATTGGACTTTTAATTCTACCAACACACAGTCACAATATTAATACAAATAGCAATACTCCAGTTAAATGAAGACGCCTTTTAGCTTTTAAAATACACCGAGGCCATTCTCCTCCTCCTCCCCCTTTTTCTTCTTCTTGTTCTTCTTCCTCTACTTCTTCTTCTTCACGTTCTTCTTCATTATCTTCTTCTTCTCCTCCTTCTCCTCCGTCTCCTTGTTATTGTTATTGTTATTGTCGTTGTCGTTATTGTCAATGTGCCCATATAGGTTCTTTTGAAGCAATGTAATACATTAAGGGCAACTAAATAAAAGCAGCTTCTTTCCCAGTATGTTTTCCACCAACTTAATTCTACGAGGTCTTTCACATAAATGAGAAAACCTTTGTGTTCCTAATTTTTAGTATCCCTCTATTGGGGTAGAGCGGGGCTATTCCGCTAGTTTTAAATTTATGGTGTCATAAAACAAATAAAAAACAATTTTATAAGTTAAACACAGAGCAGAACAGTCTTTATTAATCCCTTATAAACGCACATACTTTGCTTGCTATAGTTATCATCAAATAAAACAGCGAATGTTTCACAGAAAGGAAATCTCAGAATTACCGGGGCTATTCTGCCAGGCATTTTCCACAAATGAAGTTTTCCTTACCAACTGCACCAACGCACACTTCGTGAAACCCATAGTCCACATTTCTTGCATTTGATCTAGTCTCTTTGGTTGCTGATTTCGGAGAGTAAAACGTTAACCCACAAAATCCACTTGGTGCATCCTCCTCATCTCTGTATTCTGTTTAGATTGGAACCAAGGCATCACTTGACTCACTACTCCCACAGTTTAGTTTTACAATATGTCTACGATTTTCTTTCTTTTTGTTCCGGTGTACATCTCATGCTGCCAAATATTTTAATCTGGAAAGTATTTCTTCTCCTACAAAACAAACACTGTAGGATGACCAACTGATTTGTACACTTCTCCTACTAATGCTTCTTGACGTTGATGTGCATGAACATCATACTTACATCGCCATTTAATACGCTCGTATCAGCTAGAGCAATGTCGTCCTCGTCCAATTTCGTTCCAGCTTCCTTTGAGTATATGTGTGTAGCAACTGAAACGATCAAATGAAATGAAGTAACAGTTGTATAAGAAATAATTAGCGGTAAAGAGTACAAAAACGCTATATAATAACTGGGCGAGAATAACCACTCTTTACTTGGGCGGAATAGCCCCAAATGTTGAAATTTTGAAATTGCGCCCAATGTGACAGCTATGATAAAATAAATGCGCCTTCTGCGATGCACGGGGGTAACCCAGATTATAACCTACACTGACACTGATTTTCAAGAAAAAAATCTGTCTATCTGCAGATACTAGAGCGTAGTTACTAAACGATATTTCTTATTCATAGCAAAAAGGCAACAAAAGTTTCTTAACTTGTAATCTTCTGTTAATAATACTAAAACCGCAGCCTAAAACCTCAAGTATATCCATAGAAACGTAGCACAAACAACAACCTCGACAATGAACTGGCAGGCAAGTCATCTCTGCCCATGATTATTGGGCAGTAAACCAAAACGCTTATTTCGGGCGGAATAGCCCCGCTCTGCCCGAATATTACACGGTGATTATGACATCGCTTAGTAGTTGAACTTAAATCCTATAATTTGTTTCTGGTCGTTCACATAGGCAAGTGTTATAGTCAGAGATAAGTCTGGTATTACTTTGTTTACCATTGAAACCTTAGCTTAGAAAGGCACCTGTGGTAACACAGTTTTTCTATATGACCATTGATGTTGTAACTTTGTGAGTTCGTGGAATTAAATGTCCAATTGCACAAACTCAAAATGTTCTTTATTTCCACAGAATTACAGTTGGAACACTTGCCGATTACATGGAATTACGTAGCGCACACAATTACAATTCACCAGTACGTCTGTCACAGGTCCACACTACACTCACAATTAAGTATAACTCCTCTGACACACGTACACAGTCTTCCAGTCCGTTCACTAGCACGGCGCTCCTACGGCTGCTCGCCAAGAAATGAACTGAACTTGTCGACTGCAGGCCTTATATAAGGAACATCGCCGTTTCTGGAAGTCTCGCGTTTCAGTGAATATTCCCGACTGTTCCAGACGTAGGGAGGGGGAAAGAAATGACAAGTGATGTTTTCCCAACCATTCCCCTTCTTAGTGCTAGAGGATAAATGGGTAGGCGTGGTCTGAATGCATCCTGTCGCCTACCCGGCTGCTAGCTGGTAGGGCCTTCCGATAATTAGGTGACATTGCGCTATCTCAGCCATCCGCAGGCACTGACGTGGCTATTTGGACTGCTGCGGCACGCCCCTTCTCTTTCACTCTTCTGCACTAGCAACACTCTTCTGCACAGGGTTTTCGGGACATAGCGTCTGCGTTACCGTGGCTCTTCCCTCTGCGATGTTCCGAGGTGAACTTGTACTCCTGCAGCCTCTGGAGCCAACGTGCTGTCTGGCCTTCCAGGTTCCTGAAGCTCAATAGCCAGGTTAGGGCGGAATGGTCACTCCTTAGGTGGAATGGCTGACCGTACAGGAACTTGTGGAAGTACTCCAAGGTCTTTCCTACCGCCAGTAATTCTCTTCGTGTGACGCAGTAGTTCTTCTCTGCCTTGGATAGTGTCTTGCTGTACTAGGCTATCACCCGCCCATGGCCGTCCTGCAACTGCGATAAGACCCCTCCAATGCAATGGTCGATGGCGTCGGTGTCAACCATGAAGGCGCCACCTGGCTGTGGAAAACCCAAATTTGGAGCACTGCACAGGGTCTTCTTCAGGTGCTGGAAAGCGTCTTCGGCGCCCTCCGTCCACACATAAGGCCGGTGTTTCTCTGTCAGGCGGGTGAGCTGTTTGGCGATGTTGGAGAGCCCCTTTATGAAGCGTCGTTAATAACTGCACAGCCCCAGGAAACTGCGCAATGTTTTCTTATCCTTTGGGTGAGGCCAATCTACCACAACCTGTCTTTTCCGGGTCTGTGGCCACTCCGGTTGCTGAGATTATGTGGCCCTAATACTTAACTTCCTTGCGGGGGAGCTGGCACTTTTATGCGTTCAGCTTCAAGTTGGTCTCCTGCAGTCTCTCTAGCACCCTACTCAGATTCTCGAGGTGTTCTTCAAAAGTATTACCGACGAGGATGATATTGTCCAGCTATAGCAGGCAGACGTCGTAAGTCAGCCCACTCATCACTGACTCTATGAGGCGTTTCAAGGTATCTAGTGCATTGCAGAGGCCAAAGGGCATAACTGTGAACTGCCGAAGCACTTGGCCTGTTGAGAATGCGGTTTTCTCCTTGTCTCTCGAGTCTAGAGCTACCTGCCAGTAGCCCGACTTCAGGTCCAGAGTCGACAACCACTGAGCACCAGCTAGCGTGTCCAGGGTTTCGTCAATTCGGGGTAAGGGGAAACAGTCCTTTCGGGTGACAGCGTTCAGCTTCCTGTAGTCCACACAGAACCGTAGCTCGCCGTATCGCCTCAACAGTTGTCACACAATCTCCAGCTGCTCTGCGGTTAGGTGGTCGGCCGCCCTCTCCAGTAGGCCTTCTAGCCGGGGCCCCAGATTTTGCGCCGTCACCGGCTCCTGTGTCTTGTCGATTGCTGTTACGCTTACCACGGGCTCCCACGTTCCCAACTCCGTCCCTATCTGGACGTCGTGATCTGTGTCCGTTTGATTTAGCAGTCTCACTGGCACTTTCTCTCGGCACGGCAACAATGCCCTAGCGTCACATAGTCCGTGTACAGGCGTCTTCGTGTCTAGCATCATGTCCCTGATTCTCTGGCCTTCCATTCGCGCCGTCACCATTACCTCGCTCCTCGCGGGGACAACCACTTCTTCGTTCAAATGACGCTGCAGGTTCCAAGGCGCTCTTGGGGTTGAAGGAGTATAATCTCTCCTCCGTTGAGCCGCAGGAGCTTCCTGCCGACGTCAACCGTCGCCTCGTGGCTCCTGAGGGCATCCAATCCCAGTATCATCTCCTCAGCCACCTTCGCGACGAACACCCACAGATGTGCAGCACTCCCTCCCAAGGTCAACTTTAGCAGGGCCTACTTCTCCAAAGGAAAGGTGTCACCCGATGCCGTCACAAGCTGGTAAGGTCGGCTCGGCTTCCTCGTCGGCAAACCGTTGGGCACGTCAGGTCTGATGATGGTAACGGCCGCCCCGGTGTCTACGAGCACGCGGCTCGGTTTCCCTCCACCCAACCGTCCGCGATGAGGCTGTCATCCAAACGCCGGCTGACGTTGCGCAGAGTCACACGAGGGGATGGTGGTGATGGCGCCGACGTGCCCCTCTCCACGACGGCCCTTACTCGTTTTCCGGCTGTTCTTCCTCGTGTGGGCGATCTCTGTAGGTGTCCCGGCTGTCCACATCCCCAACACAGGCAACTAGGTCTTCGCCCGCGTCCCTCGGCTGGTCTGGTGTCTTCGGTGTAGCGGACGCTCCTCGGTCTCGACCTCGGGATAGCTGTCACCTTGGCCGCCTCCATCCTTAGTGCTATCGTTAACGCCTCGTAGATGGTTTTGTAATCGCCGAGACGTAGGCGCTGACGAATCTCCGTGTCTCGCACCACGTCAACGAATGTGTAGGCTGCTTTCCGGATTCCAAACTTTGGTGGTAGGTCGACTAGGGTCTTGCTAGCCAGTTGTTCAACTGCCAGGGCGAACTCCTGCAGCGCCTTCCCTGGCTGCTGTGACCTTGCCTTTAGCTGGCTGCGGTACGCTGCGGCTAAGCGGTGGTTTCCCAAACGGTTCTCCAGGGCCTCCCAAATGTAGTTAAGCGCCGCCGTTATCTGTACTGCGTTTATTACTTCCGCGGCCCTTCCCTGGAGTCTGACTATTAAATGCGTGCACTCTTCCTCTGGTGACCATTTGTTGTGCTTGGCCACTGCGTCGAAATGGCGGCGGAAGATTTTGAAAGCTGTCGCTCCGTCGTATTTAGACGGTTTGGCGCACGCAGATGTTTCGCGTCCCGGCGCGTCGGCCTTCAAATCCTTTAACTTCCTGCTGACGACGTCCTCCACCATGGCGTTCAGGGATTTGACGTTGCTGTCGGTCTTTCCTTTCAGGTTGTTAACGTGGCTCGCCAGGTCTTCGACCAGCTCACCAATCTCCATGACGTCCTCCTTTACGTCGGCCAACTGCTCTTCAAATTTTGTGGCGAGGACCTCGTTTGCCGCTTTAATTTTCATGGTCAATTCGGTCTTTATTTCCTCAGTTCCGCGGCCAGGTTGTTATTCGCCGCTTCTGTTTTCGCAGCGAAGTTGTCATTTGCCGTCCTTATATCTGTCAGTCCCGCGGCCAGGTTATTATTTGCCGCTTCCCTTTGCAAGGTCAGTCCGTCCTTCATTTCCAACATCTTCTCCAAAATCTTTTCCAATTGCGCGTCCATGGCTGTGATGTTCGGTGATGTTGTTGTCCCGCTTCCTGACACCAGTTGTAACTTTGTGGGTTCGTGAAATTAAAAGTCCAATTGCACAAACTCAAGGTGTTCTTTATTTCCACCGAATTAAAGTTGGAGCACTTGCCGATTACATAGAATTACGTAGCGCACACAATTACAATTCAGCAGTTCGTCTGTCACAGGTCCACTCTACACTCACAATTACGTACAACTCCTCTGACACACGTACACAGTCTTCCAGTCCGTTCACTAGCACGGCGCTCCTACGGCTGCTCGCCAAGAACTGAACTGAACTCGTCCACTGCGGAAGATCACCGTTTCTGGAAGTCTCGCGGTTCATTAAATATTTCAGAATGTTCCAGATGTAGGGAGGGGGAAAAAGATGGCTAATGATGTTTTTCCAACCATCCCCCTTGTTAGCGCTAGAAGAGAAATAGGTAGGCGTGGTCTGAATGCCTCCTGTCGCTTACCGGGCTGCTAGCTGTTCGGGCCTTGCGATAATTAAGTGATAATATATCTATGAACTATTCACAGATTGGTCTTTAGGAGAAAAGTAATACTGAATAATTTTAATAAACTAAAAGAGCACCCATTGAAAATATTTATAAAACTGATTTTATTGTGGGGATACAGTAAATCTGATTTCAAATCTAAAACTAAAGGCGTAGCAAAATAAATAACAAGGTACGCTATATATAACTAAATCTTACTTATGTTTACTAATTCTCATTTAATCACTACTCGCTCTCTTATACATATAACTCCAGCTATCCGTCTCCACGATAGAAGAAAGTGTGTGTGTGTGCGTGTGTGTGTGTGTGTCTGTGTGTGTGTGTGTGTGTGTGTAATAACATTTCCTTGCTTTGGACACTTGAACATACTCTTTAGTTCACTTGTTTTAGTAATCCCTTGAATAAGGCAAACAGCTGACTTGTAGCTCCGTCTTTTGCGTCAAATAGTCTGAGTGTGACCTAAAGGAAATTATATACATACCTTTTACAGATATATTTTGATAGACAAAGCTAACTCTAACATAAAGGGCCCAGAAAACAGATGTCAAATAGTTGTAGACAGATAATATTTTGCAACTGTTACGTCTAAGACCGGAGTGAAAGTGATTGCTTGGTCAGTGATGCAGTACGTAATAATATGACGCCATCGTTTCCCGCCCACAAAAATCACATTTAATAAAAGGGCGTTTCAGAAATAGCTTTAGAATGTTGCAGGTTAAGAGAAAATTACTACTGGACCGATCATGGACGTGCTTCTAGCAAGGTTACAGATTATCGTGTCAGGTTTCATGATTTTTTATTTAAGAAAATATTAGTTTGAGGTCTAGCATGTCAGGTAAATGCGCACAATATGACTAACAATTTTTCAGTATGGAGAAGTTGGGATGTATAAATTAGTTTTTTTCCTTTTTAAGATTTGTAAATAAAGTTTTGAATATCTATGTATTTATGCAAACGCTACCTAGACTCCATAGAAAATAGGGTGCAAAATAAGAAGGAAAATTTGTTAAAAACTTGAAGCTCTGTTGGCCAGAAATTGAAGTTGGTGAATATCCTTAATGTCAGGATTAAAAAGAAAAAAAGAGGACTGTGAAAAATATATAGCTATCCAAAGTCGATATGCAAGCTTCAAATATAAAATTGTACAATACAAGTTTAAAATTGGTTAGCCAAGTGGTTATGGAATTTATATGGCGAAGAAATTGCCTAACTGTACTCGGTTGTGCTAATAATACTTTCCTCATTTATTATTTAACCTCTTGTTTAAGGGTACACAATCGTATATTTTCGATAATATTTCTAAAAATGTTTAAGAGGTATCATAGGTAACTTGCGTTAAAATATTTTAGTCAGGATTCAATTGTTATTTTGATCTTTTGGTATGTCAATTCCAAGTCATGATGTTCATATTATGGACATAATAACGTGTGTGAAAATAGTATATGAATGGATTTTATAATTGGTTTCTCTCGTCATTTTAAATTACTGATTTCTTTCAGTTTAAAAAGTTCCTCTTTTACCATTTTTTCAATTTCTCTCAAACTGCATGATGTGCTTTCTTAAAATAGGATGGAGAGATTTTAGTACAGTTTACTTCATATCAAACAAATTTTGGATTATGACATTTTAATATTTAGTACCTGGCGGAACGAGTTGGCTTGCATTCCTGAGCTCCGTAGGGTATTTCCAGATTTCGCGGTGTATAGTGTGGTTGCATGCTACAAGTAAGGAGTAGTCCCCTTAGGCACGGGTAGTTCGTTGCCCACTCTGGGTAGCTGGTTTAGTGGGAATGGTTCTTGAAGCTAGGAACTATGTCTCTCCGGTATGTAATAAGCCCAATTTAGTTCCTTCAATTCATCCCTTCCTCATGTTTATCCCTTACTTCCTTGCCCGGTAGCCGCGAAAGCTCTCACAAGGGTTACAGTACGCGAGGTTCAAGCCTCATTACAATCTCCCCCCCCTCTCTCTCTCTAATATCCGATTGACTTTAAAACATCACACGTGTCAAATATTTCCCTTTCTTTTCGGGACATAAAATCTAGCTTGTATTAGCAGAGAATTACATTTATGAAATTAGATACAATGTACGTAACTCACATTTTCAAATTTAATCATAGCACTTTACTGAAATGACTCGATATTTATTATTTTACCCTTCAGTTTCCTTTTTTTTCATTCATTAATGTTAAGTGCCTAGCACCACAGAAATAAATTTCCTTTTATGTCTATGTTTACGAAATCAGGGAAAACAAGGCATATTACCTTTAGAGATGTAAATTATGTTTTATTATTGACAAATTTCGATGATGAATCTCTTCTACGCTGATACTCCTGATTTGTATACTATTTATGTGAACATTAACTCGGCGTAGTGATTTTTGTCTGTGTTATTAATTTGGCTGTGCTATATAAATATTTGTTTGCTCTGAACTGTTGCAGGTTATGGAAGGATGAACGAAACAAATATAACCTCAAAGGTCGTAAGTTGTTGTCCAGTGCCCACACACCCGTACTGGCTTATGTATCCACCAGTACACCCAGCTGTTCATGACGTACTGGGCACCGACATGTTGGCCGTAGTAATTGCTGGAGTGATTGGCAATGGGCTTGTCCTCATCGTCTTCATCAAGTTAGAATATGCCTTGTCTGATAGCTTGCACTAGATGTATAAGTATGATAAGGTATAGGTGTGTTGGAGATGGGTAATGTTGGTCATTGTCAAGAGGAGTCTTATTCTTTCCCACTTAATACATCCTGTGGGTTGGGGTACAAAGTAGTATGATTCGCTATCAGTGTGAAGCTTGTCACGCAATAGACAAAACTGTCGAAACGGGCTCACATATCGTTTCGCGGAGCAAATATCTGCTTACTAAGGTCCCTCGTGGTGGCTATGAAATGTACCTGGACTGCAGCCATTAGAACCTGCCGGAGAAACACGCACAGTTTGTTATTTCTGGGTGATATGTAGTTGGGTAACGAGAAAGGATGGTCAATTTTACATTAAAGCATTTATTCCTCTGCCTGTACCTGTCAAGTCTGAGCCCATAATTTTTAGTAACAGTTTGAAAGTGCACGGACCTCACAATGCTGTTCCCTAAGGTATGCAACATTACTTTACTTAGCTCATTAACGCCCAGCGGTCTGTTTAGAGAACGCTACATATACTTATTTATTTTACATGCGCTTTAAAGGTTCATCTTCACCATGAATGTCGTCACGAAGTTATCTGATTATGTGAACACATCGTGTTTTTAAATGTACATATAGTGACTTTGTGGGTTCGTATAATTAAAAGGCCGGTTTGCAGATATTCCAAATGTTGTTTATTTCCGTAGAAATACACTTATAAATTACAGCAGCATTGCGTTACGTACACAATCAGTCTACCAAGGTCGGTGACAATAACAAACAGCTTACTCAACTTCCACTGTTTACAACATCAACGCTCTCAGCTGTTTTCTGCTTACTCACTTTGTTTACAACTAACTCTTGGCGAATCGGCACTTCCTTAAATACCTCATTCCTAAATTCGAGATATTTCTGTCAATCGAGATATCACTGTAACCTTCCAAACACTGAAACCCTATATGGGCCGGCAAGTCCTTTACATCAGCTATCTTGGTTTGCCGGCTATTTGTTTACACTAGCCGCGCTATTGTTAACTGCTTATACAAGCTCTTTACCACCGTGAAACAATATCTGCCGTCTATTTTCTATTTTTGCCGAAACTTTTATGCCTGTTGCCGCGAGAATACTGTGTAGTTTATTGATTTAGAACAGTAAAGTGCTAGTAGCCACAGTGTTTGTGAAAGTACATTATTTCTCTTTGCTTGTTTTATTTCCCTACCAG
This sequence comes from Mantis religiosa, assembly GCA_030765055.1. Lineage (NCBI taxonomy): Eukaryota > Metazoa > Arthropoda > Insecta > Mantodea > Mantidae > Mantis > Mantis religiosa. Next base: position 5,080,450 of record JAUKNK010000017.1, on the reverse strand, counting down.
TTTTCTGTAATACTATAAGCTATCGACAAATGTTCGAATTATTGTATCACACAACAAATCTTCAGTGGTAAGCAACTGTAATGCTGAGAATATGAGCAGATATTCTAGCGAACTATTTGTAGACTAAGTGATTTTGGAATCCTAGGCGAATAAAAAGGCAAAAAAATATATTGTTGACATTCTGTGTGCTGAGCTAATAAATTACACAGGTTTCTATTCTGTTTCAATTCTTGAAAGCATAAAAAGACGGCGGTAATGGTTTAGTATGCAAACTTTTGTATTAGCTACTGAAATCTGTACATCATTACATGCAATTGCTTTTAGAACTCACTGTCCGTTTTACACAAAGTTGAGAAAATAGATATATATTTTAGTGAATTACTTTTGGAATATATAATAATCCAACAGAATCTGCTCATACATTATAACATTCCAACGTTACGAATGTTAGTGTTTACAGAAACCTAGTGGAGATTTGATCCACTTAAAATAATGATAACTGGAAATTCAGAAAACTAATAACTATATATTCCTTTTTAGAATTATTAATTACTTAAGCGTCTTAAAATCATGAATGCAATTGGAGTGGCACCGGTGACGTACAATTTCAGGGTGTCCACAGATTATCTTTTGGACTTCACATGAATATAAAAAGAAGGAAGTGAGGTAACCCAGTACCGCCATTTGCACTTAACGGATAATTTTTCAAAGTTTTGCTTGTCAGTTTAGTTCATCGGTATGTATCCACTCCGCAGTGAGGCTTGTAGGGTGTTAAGGTGATAGTGCTTCCCCGCTATGTCCACTGCAGTAACTGTTGTGATTAATTTTTAACAACCTGTCCTCCGTGTTGAGGGAGAAATGTGATACTGAATGCGTGTTACCTGTAATAATATGATATAAAGGTAAATTTGAAGAGGCCAGAAAAATTTTGCTTGCTAATTAAATTCGTTTCTTTTTTTTTCAATAACTAGGTGAAAATCCTGTGGATTCCTACGACGGTGCATGTAAATACATTATAAACAACGCCCGATTAGTGTAATTTCAGACTATTTTAACCTGAAATTTAAGAAGTATTACTCCGAATTTATTTATTTTTAAAGTTTAAAGAATCACGAAACATATTTAGTTAACAGTTACTTACACACGAAGATAGACACTCTTACCAGTCTTAAAATGTGGTACTAATGTTATGTAATTTACGTCTGTTGCCAACTGTAGTGACAGCTTATCTCCCCGTTAGTTACTAGCAGTAGTGGAAGCCCTCTATCACAGATAAATTGATACATCAAGATTTCAAAAGATAATGCATGTTTTGGGTTCTCCTAAAACCAAAATGGTATATCTAGAAACTGTGAGAAAGCTGATGGATAAAAAACTCACGCTTTAATCAATTAACTTTAAAGTACATTAAGGTGAAGCTTCTTAAGAAGTTCCCCTAATCCAGAAATGCATTGTGCAGAAAATATTTGATTCTCAAATATGCATTTCAGATATTCTATTAAGATGTTGTTATTGCTACCCAATCGTCGAGCATACGAGCAGCTCCAGAAATAGATGGCCAATAGAAGGGGACTTATGGCATTGGGACCACGCCTACTCGTGTGACCGAATGGCTCTTGCTGTGGAAGTAAGGGAGATGAATGGTGCTAGGCCACGCCTACAGTAATGCGTAGCGCTAACGACCTGCCGAGTAGAGACGGAGTGTGGAGAGAAATAACTAGATACTACTGGACCCCCTTCTCCTGCCGCCTTGGAGGACTGTGATGTTTCGTCAACAGCCCGAAACTTCCAAATACTGCGTTTTGTATATATAAGCGATGAATTGGACGAGTTACTCAGTTTTTTTTAGAGTCGGTTGTGGAGTTCTGAGTCAGAGTTTACGGCAAGATGCCAAGTAGTTTGGACCGGCATATTGGTGGATCGTAATTGTGTCGGTTACGTAATTGTGTGTGGTACGTAATTCTGCTGTGAATTGCAAGTGTACGAAGACTAATTTGGAGGTTTGTGCAAATGGGCTTTTAATTTCACGAAACCACAGTCGCATTATTCTTTTTGGACCTTTATCATAGATTTACCATAAAAGGTACACAAAAATAAGTGATTTAAAATATGTAAGCAGTTTATAAAAAATATTTCATTTTACGCCATGGGGCATTATATTATTGATTCGAACATTCCAGTATTTTAAACAGAGGAGATTTGGAACATTATAACGTTCATTTTATTGTAATTAAAAGAGTTGGTCCAATAATGTGGGGAAGAACATAAAAGTATCTGAAAAATTATAAAAAAAATGCACAATTAACCAGCATGTCACTTAGCTCTGAAGCATGCATTAATGACAGCCAGTCGATCAACGGCTGATATATGAACTGCTGATAATTGCTCCAGAAAAGTTCGCATGTAAGTAACCAGTGATTTATGTTTCCGTTTTCAGTTTACGTTCCACATTGTGGTATCAGCGGCATTCTACTTACCTACGGAGGACCACATAGGCAGAAATTGGAGATTTGTGGGGTAAAAAATTAATGGAAATAAATACTTGGTTCCGTTTTCTAAACACACTAAATTGCACTCTTTGAAGACCTCTTTCCTCGTAGCCGTTGTCGTTGGGTTGTGTGGCATTGACATGTCATTCGAATTATAGTGTGGGCATGGGTGTTTAATCTCAGGTGTTTGTAGTTTGCCTAAAGTCTGCGAAGTGACCAAACGGTCCCATTACTTACTTAAGCACCACAGGTAATTAAAATGTAACGAATGACTACAGATCTCTAGAATATATACTACGAAACAGCATTTAGTACCCAGGAGAGGACGTCAATAATAAAAAAGTAGCGCCAATAATAATAGAGACAACGAAGTGTACTTCGGTATAACTCTCTTGAATCCTCCCGCTTTGTTCTGGCAGACTAGGAGGCCGAGGCTATATTTGGGTATCAGAATAACGTGACGTTTCCCAAAGGTATAAACACACATATACTTAATTTAATAATAGAGTTATTGTTATTAATAAAACAACAGTAATGATGCAACTAGTACTACTGGTACTCTCACATCTTATCATGATCATGATCATCATTAACCTGGACCGTGGCGTAGCGGTCTAGGGCAGCATTCCTTGGGCGATCCCTCCCATGGGGTGAGGATTTTTAGGTCCCTGGTATAGGACCGGTGCTCACTCAGCATCGTGAGGAAAGTGAGGAGCTTACGCTAGGTAAGCGGCCCTGGTCACGAAAACCAACGTTTCGGCTGGGGGATGCCGAGATGTTGACCACATCTCCTGCCCGTATCGGTTGGATGATAGCCCAACTCTGCCGTGCGTAAGTGGGCGTGAGGCCGGCAGTTGGGTTGGTACGCCTTGGCCTTTTTATGGCTGTCGCGTCAGTGGTTAACTTAACATCATAATTATTCTTATCATTATTAGTATTTCTATCATTAATATTACTGATATTGTTGTTATACCTTTTCTTAGAGTGCTTAAATTTCTCATGGGTTGTTCATTATTTCCTAGATGTTCAAAGTGTACAGATTTAACTTATTACAATAATGTTGGCCCAGCTTAGGGTTACTACGGAAGGCATTCGGCACCGAAACCTGTAACTTATTGTATTTAAGCCCCAAGTGGGGAACCGATTACTCAACTCCGTATTGCCTTTACACGGCTTTCTGTAATATTGGAATAACTGCTCTTATAAACGTATACTTATTGGTCATTAACATACCAATCAAGATACAAATTGGTAGAAGCTGTCTTATTGCTTCTCCTTTCACCAGACAATGGAGGTAGGGAAGAACCGTAGTTCTAAAGTACATCTTCAAATTTTGAGATGAAGTTCTTTCACATCAATCAATATTGATTGTTATTCACACATGCCATCTGAAACCCCAAGTGTTAAATTTCAGGATCAGGCTAATCCAATCCCGCTAGAAGTGTTCAGATAGGAACAAATTCAGTCAAATGGTGCTGATGACGAACTGCACTACGCAGCATTTAGTCGTCATCGTCGTTGTCGTCGTTGTGAGTTGGAACGCTGACGGACAGTCCATAGGTGTGATATATGTGCACCTGTCCTAGGAATGACTTGGCCACGTAGTGACAGGAATTATCGATATGCAGGGTGAAGGGTGAGTTTTAGGTGAGGGGAAGGATAGTAGCTTATACTCCTCAACGGTTGATGATCCAGGTGCAGCGAACCTTTGTGCACCACTGACGGTTAATTAAAATTTAGAAAATAGTAATTCTGAAGATTCCAGGCTAGTTCTTGGCTGCAGTAATTTTGAGTTTGGTATATCCACATTATACTAGGTGAGTCACCTGCCCCAACTTATTCTTGAAATTATACAACGCGCTAAGAGAACACATGTGACTTACGCTTTTCCTGAATGCTTTTCAATGGTGGATTTGCAGAACAATTTATAGATGAGTGGTAGATAACTCAGTGCATACGTGTTGTAGGGACAGAAAGCAATCACTATGCATGTCGATTCCAAAAACATTATATCCAGACACAGATGTTACAGTAGTAATTTTGGACAAGTTCACAAACTTTTATTCATTTTTCGAGGCTTTTTATTAATATATTGATTTTTAGATTTGTTTCACGTCCTGATAGTTACATTTGTTTCTCATTCTGATATTGACATTTTGAACAAAATCAAATGAGAGAACAAACTTGTTTGACTATAAAACGAGTTTGCTAGAAACACTAAATAACTACAGAAACAATTACCTTCTTTCAAAAAAGAATTGATATAACTTATACAAGTTTGTAGAATTTCTATCACCAGGAGTTTAGCGTTTTCTGCTTTTAACTAACTCACATAGTCAAAGGGATTCACATACTCCGAATGTTGCAGTACGTGTATGAGCTAGTAACCACACCGAAACCCGATGTCTGGCAAGCGGTGCGATCACGAAGTTCGGTTCAAGAAGAATGTTTGGGGTACACCAGGCATATCGGCTCAAACAGAGTTGCTGTAGATAATTCAAAAGGCGTCCCTTAATCGGCGCCACAACTGGCCAGTCATAAAGTCCATGCTGTAGTGTATCCTCCCCATCACATTGCAGACACTTACTTTAAAGCTGAGAGCCGTATCGGATGTAATCCACTGCGGGTGGCCAGCATGTCGTCTACCACTATAAACCATAGGGATTGGAGTCTAGGCTTCAAATGTTTCCAGGAGATGCTGGACATCATTGCGAAACAGTGAGTCTCCGCTCTCCAATTCCTGGATATGCGCATAGCAGGGGCCTCACATGGACGCATAAACAGCTCATTGATTTTCTCCGTGGTGTAGTCAGTTTCGGTCAGAAGATAACTTCGGCCTTGCACATAGCTTCAAATATAGTCTAAGGTTGTCGGAATCCGTCTAACGTCTAGTGTGGTGTCTAGTCCAACGACAGAAATCCAATATTGTAACTACTTGCTGGAGAATCTACAGTATTTGTGCTGTAGCATATAATTCCGACTAAAGAGAAGCGCCCTACATCTTAGCTCTATATTCCAAAGACCAATACCACCTCCTTTTGGTTGCTCATAAAGGGTTGTCACAGGCACTTTGAAAATATTTCCCTGCCGTATATACCAACCACCACTGCAGTTGCTTTGTTATGGGAAGGATTTGTGCCAAGTACCACCGGCGGGAAAGTTCATAAGTGTGTATGAGTCACTTTCTTTCATATAAACAAAGTAATCGGGATACATTGTTTTACAATGTAATTTGATTGACTGTACCATTTGCGCCCAATTTATCTACTGTAAATCATTTATATAGGCGGAATATAGTACTCATAAAATTCTTAACTGCCTTACCGTCTTCAAGGGGGATAGTTCAGGCGGTTCTCTCCAGGACCTATGGGCGATATACATGATTTATCAGCATTAAGTGCCAAGCCAGAGACATTGCCACACTCCTGAAGGATGCATATTGGAGGCATCTGTCTCCGTGGATAGAAGAACACTTACATCGTCTGCATAAAAACTGCCAATTTATAGCAGTTCAACTGGAGACCACTCACTGTGTCATGTAATTTATATATGGTACAGAGAGGCAATGCAAACAAAATCCTAGATGCTGGACAAGCTTGAAGAATGGAGCGCCTAATCGGTATTTCTCCGGTCAAATGACGGATATAAAGTTTTCAGAAAACCATTCCACTTCTAGATATGAGACAAGTAGCAAGGATACACGCTATCAAAAATATTCTTAAAGTCCAGCGAGGCAAAACCGCTTATTTTTCCGTATTACTACAATAGGCTACAACATCCGGTAGAGTACAGGTTAAATCATAGACAGAGCAACCAAAAGGTCCACATGCCTCTGCTGGATGAAGCAACCTATCAAGCAAAGACCGGATTCGATTGACTAGTATTCTGGTCAATAACTTATAATCATAATTCAATAAAGTAATTGGACTGTAACTAGTAACTTGAGACTTTTCACGTCTCTGGCTGATGAGCACTATAACACCCTTCCGTTGTGATACACACAGTTGTTGTTTGTGTACTAAACAGTTAAACTAAAACATCAACAATAACATCCCAAAAAACTGTATAAAAATCATCCGGGATACCACCAGAACCTTGTGTTTTAGAGGTTTTTCCCTGTTTCAAGACCTCATAGAGTTCCTTCCTTAAAATGGACTGCTCCAGTGCACTATTCTCTTCCAAAGCTACTTTTTGCAGAGATGGGAAATTCACATGTTATAAACTTGCCACTTCCCCAGCAGGCTTGCTGAACAGGGAAGAAGGATGCCCATAGAAGGCAGCACTAGTTCCATGCTGGGTCGTCTCCTCATGCCCATCCCATTGAACGTGCTTAATCACGCTTCTTTAACGACTCTTTCTCAATTTCATTAGATGATGAAATCCCATACGTTGATCACTAAATTTTGTCGCATCTCCACTGCGAAGTTGGATCCTTTCCATTCGTTTTCGATAAATCATGCGAATTTTTGCTTTGAGTTGCCGCAAACGCATCCCACTGTCTGTTGTTGGTTGATAAACATTATGCAATACAGGAATATATAGAAAATAAAAATTGATCAAATTATCCTCGTCTTTGCGTTTAGCATAGGAGCACTGTTGAAAGAATCGTTTGATTTGGGGCTTAACAAGACTCTCCCACCATTCTGTATAGTTGGGGAAGGATGGCAGGAGTGATTTCCACACCTTCCATACCTCTGCAAATCTGGCCGTCACCGTGGGATCAATCATTAATTGGTATTAAGTTTCCAATATGAGCTTCCATGTGAAATAAAGTATAAGTTTAAGGAATTATGCACACTGAACGCCTGGATGACTAAAGGCTACTGGTATAATTTCAACAGCTTGTATGCCACCTTGCAGACGGGCGGGATCCAATCTTGCCGCTGAGCATCCAGTATAATGTGTATATCGTACCTCTGAATGCACCTGTAGCCAAATGTCACACATTCGCATCGCTGTGATTAGGTCATTTAACGTACTACTATGTCGAAATGTCCCAGTACAATCTGCTGCCCACAAAATAATTCAAATCCCCACCAAGAATATAATACTGTGCTAACGAACGCAGAAGATATGGAAGATCCGACTGAATAAAACATCCCTTTCCCTGTACTTATTAGAGCCGGATGGTGCATAAATATTAGCAAAAAGAAAACTTTATATACTCCACTTACTCCTCTTCCGGTAGACAGTTTTCCAATGGCTGTAAATTCAATTCAGGGTTTAGTTAATAACGCGGTGCCTAATGATTCACTTCCAATATTGACATATGCATTATATCTCATTACCGAGAAAGAGGACCTTTTACCTCCTGGAGAAAGAAATGAAATGTGTAGTGTTTTACGCTCGCATTTACTACATACGGCACCGCAGGTGATGACAGATGATTCATTAGGTGAAGATGGAGCACCGGTGGAATGAAATGTCGGGGGAAACCGGAGGTCCCGGAGAAAACCCGCCCCAGCACCATGGTGTCCACCACAAATGTCACTTTGCGGTCGTCTGGGATCGAATCCTGGCCGCCCTGGTGAGAGCCAAGCGGTCTAACCACTGAGCCACAGCGCGGCCTCCTGGAGAAAGAGTACATCAGTATCATTAACTGTTAAAAAGGACTGTAGAATCCATTTTTTGTAGGGGAGAAATTACCATTTAAACTTAAGGTTATCGCTGTCAAGGTCATCGCCATGTGAAGACTAAACGGAACACAAGATATTCAGAAGAGCAGTAAACGTCCCAACACTATATTTAATCCTTTGGTTTAAGCAAAGGAAAACCATGTTATACTTTCCGTATACTGGCTGGTGAGCGGACTCTCTGGATATTTCCATAAGTAACGACGTATCTGCCTGCACACTGTCCTTATACATATGTTCCTGTCCATAGAAAACCTCAAATTATTCATTCCATGTTATAATTGCTGTAGGAGCTTTCCTTCGCAGCCGCAGATCACGAGTAGTGTTCATATCTACAGTAGTGGGGCTCTTGAGTTGCTTGTTTATGTTCCGACTCGCCGGTGAGAACCACCCTACCATGACCTCTGCTTTCTTTATTCTCGGAGGTTTGTTTACCTATACGCTGTCCGTGTCACTGTTGCAGCACTTTGCGAAGGAGAAAATTTTACTCAGATCTCGCCGTAGACTCCGAGGAGTTCACATTACGCTCCCGAAGATTCAACGCAGCAACATGGGAAAGAAGAGGAACGCCGCAGCAATAAAGCAGAGCCAGACAGCAAAGCCACCAACACCGCAGCTCTCGCCAGCCAGCTCTTGGTCGCCGTCTCCTGCCTCACTGACGTCCCTGCAGGCGAGAGGGAACCTCCGGCGGAGCTGGCAGGGAAGCTTTGGGCCGCTCGGCCTGCTTCACCCACCTCACCGGACGCCCGCCAAAACCCCAGTCAACCGCCGCCAAACAAGGCCGCTGGGTCCCCCAGTGCAACACGGCCAACCACCACCACAGCATCGCCGGAAACTGCACTGCTTTCCCTAGCAGCAACACAGGCAGCTTCACCGACCCCACGGCCTAGCCGATCCCCAACTGCTGCGACCTCCAATCAACCGCCGACAGGGAGCAACACTACACCATGTGCAGTAGTCATCGGAGTACCCCGGGACCCCCGTGCGAGGTATATCCTTACCGCTGCAACGCAGAATTGGCCCACAGCCACAAGCACCACATGGATCTCGTCGAGCCTAGGCCCAACCACCTGCGTGCGCCTGCAGTTTTCAGATCCTCGGGACGGCGACGCCGCCTTGGCCTCAGGGCTGCCCATCTTGGGAAAGCTCCTGAAGGTGGAGGCCAGCAAACTGCAGCGACACTTCCCGTGCCGGAACTGCTGCGCCCATGGACACATTGCAGACACATGCACCGCGCCGCCACGTTGCCACTACTGTGGCTCTCCCACTCCAACTGCAGCCTGCAGAGTCCACGATCTCCGCCGACGCCGCAGGTACTGCGCCACTTGTAACGGCGTTGGTCATTTCACAGGGCAGCCGCAGTGCCCTGCTTACCCACGCGGAAACCCAATAAGACCGACACCCCGGAGCACTGCCACCAGCGGATCTACGGCATGGCAGCAAGCACTTGGCTGCCTCCGGGAGCACCTGCAGCTTATCACCACCAGACTCCACGCCCTTGAGGAACTCTTACATCAATGGCCACCAGCAATCACCGGACTCCAGCCGACGAGGTGCAGGACCTCCACTCAGAGGTCCTTAACCGCAAACAGCGACTGGGCAACATGGAGGAATCCGCCACCGCTGCTGCCCAACAACAGAAGATCAACCACGCCGCCTTCATCAACACACTGACCACTATACACTGACTAATAACTGACCGACTCACTCCACTGGACCAACTCTCCGGTGCACTTAATCAACTAGAAGAGACAACGAAAGCCATCAACGCTCAGCTCCAACAAACTGAGCACCTAGCTACTGAACAAAAAGAGATTCTCGCCTTAATACGGACAAAGGTGCACCGAGTGGAAAAACACCTCACGGACACGCTACCCTCCCAACTGATGGACTCTTCTACCATCAGCAATAGACTGGACCAGCTCCAATCGAAAATAGCAGCAATGGACAGCAGCCTCCACAGAAGACTTCACGATCTCAAAACTGCAGAGCAAATAATCGCCGACCACAGAACACCCAGAGGATAAAGGCCTATTTCCCCTACATCTGGAGACCACCACGACCACAACCGCACCCCTGATCGCCTCAACAACTCCCCCCCGGAAATAACTACTGGAGATTATGCCCTCCCATGAAATTGCATCATTAAAATTCAATAAAGACTACCACTTCCCCCTTAACTACCTTCCTCCACTAATCATCTTTACTCTCCACGCACCTCGTTCAAGGCCTTTTGGTCAGGTTTGACGCCTGGCAACCATTCCTTACCCGCTCGCCGTTATTGACGGCCAGCACTTTATCTTCACTTTCACTAACGGGAGTGCTTTTAGCGGGATCCCAACAAAAACCTCCAATGCCTTCCCTACTTTCTCACTTTTAATCTTTAGTAGTTATTAAAAAAACAGCACTTTGCCCTCTCACAAACAGAATCATCTTCAGCTGTGTCAGTGTCAATATCCACGGCTAATTCGACTCCAACCTTCCCTTTGTTTTGTGTACATCGAACCGATACCGGACGACCAACACATTCCATCAACATTTCAGTATCCGAAGAGGTGCGCACACTTCTTATCATTAGGACTGCACACTTTACCACTTACTTCCAGAAACTTGGTCATTCAGTGGGGCAGGAACACTCTGCTGCAGATCTCTAGTTTCCTTTCCCCAACTTTCTGAGGACTCTGCAGTTGGCTCTATGCTGTGAGCCACCGCCGAAAATAATTCACTAAACGTTCTCATAGCAGTTGTAGGCTGGGCGAGTTGCAAACGTTGTGGACAATGTTGCCTTATATGGGTTGAACCGCCACATTTAACGCAAGTTTGTTCCTGTCTTAAATAGGTGACAGATGCCTAACATTTCCCTATAAGTAAGTTCGAGGGAATTGCTTTTGTAATGACCATTTGCATGAGTCGAATGCCTGTCTTCACACTAGCAAATTTCCATTTGAAATGGAAATTGTTGTTCCTTTTGACCAAGTGTATAGTCCCATAATTTTGTAATTCACTCTTAATTCCGTCATCGGAAATTTCCGGTGGAATATTATGTAGTCTGACCGTAGTAAATTCCTTATCAGCCGCAGTTATAACCACATCAACCTCTTCCCAGTTCATTGGAGTTACTGTTGCTTCCCCAGCATGTTTTCGCAAGTGATCTTCATAACTTATGTTAGGTTTAAATTTTAAGTAGACTACATTTTCTTTTCTTACAGGTGATAAGGTTTGCAATTCATCGACACGTATCTTAAGTTCGTCATCCACCCGGTTGTGTATATCCAGTGCAGAGGGACTCGATTGTGTTGGATTACACGTTGCTATTTTAGTATCTTATTAGCACGCACTAATTTTGTACACTGCTAGCCTGGTATCAGAGCGGTGCGACCCAACGTTTTGACACGACCGCTACTAGGAAGCGACTGTTCATTAGCGTGCATCCGCACACACCTTTAAACACACCCGTGAAGGAACAACCTATCACATGCATCAGTTGACAATAACATTGCAACACAAAATGGCACATCTACACAGTGGGACCAATTTGATTTAAATGTTCAGGCAACATGTGTTTTCGCTGTACATCCATGTCATAAAATGCTAAGTTTAAGGTGGATTGTTTTCGCTTCTGTTACAAATTATGGTTGTTTTTAGCTCACACAGTAAATGTAATGGCTGCTGCAGTTTCTTCTTCTTCACTTCAGGGATTAGGCATTCCTGCTTGTTCCGCCTTCGCATTCTATCGGCAATTCCCTTCGTTTTTTAGGACGTCCTACATCTCTTCTTCCACTAGGATTGTATCTTCTTATTAAAACCAGTACTCTTTTTCATCCATTCTATTCATATGTTTTTCCAGTTCTGAACATTTCCTTCTACTTTTTCCTGTAATTTATGTGTGCCTAGTTCCTCTCGAATAGTTTCATTACTTATTAAATCTCGTCTAGTACATAGTTTAACTGTTCTTACGAACCTCATTTCTGCTGCCTGTATCTCTTTCTTTAATTTCTAGGACTCGCTTCCATACATGAGCACTGAAGCTGCCATCATTTTATAAAATTTTAACTTTGTTTCTTTCCTTGCTTTGGTTTCCAATGTTCTTGCTATAGTTGTACATATCCGCTGAAATTTCTTTAATTTTTTTCTATGTCTTGGTCTAAGTCCAAGCTTACATAACAGCCCAAATAGCTGAAAGTCGAGAGCTGTCCCAGGCATTTATTTCAATCCTTATCTTTGATCTTAAAGGATATTTTCCTCGATGCGCCATTATCTTCGTTTATATATTTAGATTATATTCTTTTCCCAGTAAATTCATTTTATACTTGGAACGTTGAAGGCTTTCTTCATTTCCTTGTATTATTGCTACATCATCAGCAAGTTCTTTATTTCTATTTAATTGTATTCCTTCATCCACTTGTTTTTTTCTATTTTTTTATAAAATCGTACAACTATATATATATATTAAACAGTGTGGTAGAAAGGCTACATACCTGTCTTGCTCCTTAATTTACTTTTATTTCTTCGGTTTTTATCTTACCTGCATTTATGATAATTTAGTGTCTCTATATAAGCTTTCAATTACTTGTACTATATGAGGGGGATATCCCCTTTTACCCATTACGTTTCATAATCTATTTATATTTATAGAATCAAATGCCTTTTGAAGTCCACAAATTTTATGTGAATATCTAAGTTCACTTGTCGTCTTTTTTCTAACATACTGTTTATAATAAAAGCATTATCACTAGTATATCGTCCTATTCTAAGGTATGATAGTTTCTTTACTTGTGTGAAAATTAGCAAGATGAGCTCCAAACACCTTATGAAGCTGTAAAAAGAGGGTAAAGATTCGAGGTGGAGGTTGGAGGTCAGCGGCTACTTATTTGTATAGAAACCTTCTCTCGCAAGGTGGCCTTGGCTAAATGATATTTATAGCTTACTTAATCACTCTGCCACTTTAACTTGGGTTTAAATCCTTCGTGTTCAGCTCAAACATTTTATTACCTCTTTTTATTCTTTTACCTCTTGGGGTCTATACTTTCAATATTTTGATACAAATAAAATTTTTATAACATTATAGGTATTATACAGTATTATGCAATATATCCATATATAGCCATGTTTTCCTCTGGCAGATAGTTATAAATGTTCTTAGAATATATTTTATTATGGTCGGAGCTGTGCTTGTTCCATTCAACAAAGTTTCAAACATTTCACAAATGAAAAGTAAAGTATAGGATTTAAGCACGAAACAAAAGCTATTAGATTTAATGCCGTCGACATGCTCCTAATATTGAGAGCCAACTACGTAACATGGTTTACAACACTAGATATGGCAAATATTATAAGGGTCACAAAGTTAAGCATTATCCTTTATAAAAGAGTAAGATAGATAGCCTGCAGTTGCAGTTCAAAGGCCAAGGGCCTTTCCTACCTGCCTATCGGCTGACCTCGCGCAACTTATATGGTGATTAACGGCGGACTCTATACCGGCGGGAAAGCTTCCTCCTCTCTTCCCTAAGAGCGTGACGTCACTAGGCAGTTTTATCGGGCATGCATGCCTTGATTCATGTCCGTATCAGGTAGAATTCCATTACCAAAGTGCAGTACAAGTGCTGTGTCCCTCGTGGCAAAAGTAATTATACACGAAAAGGTGCTGAAAGTGAATATGTGGTATGTTTTATTATTCCCAAAGACAACATATTGCGTGAAAAAAGGGTAAGAAATATCCAAAGAAAAGAATGGATCCTTTCACATAAAAGTGCCGCCTGTATTAAATATTTTGAACCAGATTGCATTTCAAAGTGGAATGTCATACGTAGATTCAAAAGGGATAAAAGGGTGTCTGTCGACATCAAAAGAACAAAATTAAATAACCACTGAACTTTAAGCTTGTCAAGATGCTGCTATATGGTACAAAATAACGAAATTTTAAGATGGAAATTAATTGTTCTTTCACACTGGCCGTGTGTATGCTAAATTGTGGAAACGTAGAGCCAGACTGAAAAATTCAATGCCATAGCCGGGATTTGAACACGGATCTTCTGGTTTCTGTCCAGCCGCTCTACCATTAAGCTACTATGGTCAACCTGCCAACATGACATTAAATTCTCCAACTGACTCGTATTTTCCCGGTAAACCACTTAGGAGTTCTCATAAACACATGAGACAACTACCTTAATGGCGAATTACGACATGTAAGTACTTTAAGGCCCGGGCTTTATAGTTAACCACTATTAGGTCAATTGCCAATTGGCAGCATGCATTGGTCTCTGATCACGGAAAGCGGCCCGGGTTCGATCCCACCGATGTGTTGGGGATTTTAGGTCCCGGATATAGGACCGGTGCCCACTCAGCATCGTGAGGAAATTGAGCAGCTTACGCTAGATGAGCAGCCCTGGTCACGGAAACCAACGTTCCGGCTGTGGGAAGCCGAGATGCTGACCACATCTCCTTCCCGTCCCCGTATCGGTTGGATGGTCGTCCACCTCTGCCGTTCGTAAGTGGGCGTGAGGCCGGCAGTCGGGTTGATAGGCCTTGGCGCTCTAAGCGCTATCGCGCCAAGGTTTATTTTATTTATTTTTATTATAATGATAGTTAAACTGAAGAAGTGGAATTTTTCTTGTGACAATTCTCCTTGGCTTTGGTATCAAAGTACAGTATTCACCTCGCCTTCATTATTAACACGCAATCAAAAAATGTTACGAAATACTTAGAGCAAACAAAATCTTGTCTTTGCATCACCCTAAATATTTGCAACAGCTTATAGCTTCATTGGGCGTATCTCCAAACTAGAAATGTGAGAATGATCATTTTCTAATAACTTTTGGCAATAATTTAACGGGACTGAAAAAATAGGTTATTCTACAACTCGATGAAGTAGATGTTTATGAAAGAGTATATTACAGGTATGGAAAAATTAGTGGTTTCGCAGAAAATCGCGAACATCTCACTGGGGTTAAAACAGTCTTCACATATTACCTTCTGCATGTTCCAGCTTTGAGCATGTTGTTTCCCTTCAGCCAGTAAAAAAATATCAAGTTCTGAAATGGCCGATATAACAAATTTGCGTCATTTCAGATAACAACAATGTAAATTGTTGTAACACAATGTAAATTCCGTTTTAAGTAAATAATATAAAAATGAATGTACATTGTTCATGACTGAAATTAATCATGTTGTGTGTGTACGATACTGTCCACTTGCTGAGAAACGTAACAAATAATATGCTAAATCAAAAGGATCATAATCAGGCATTTTCATTTCCTGATTTTGAAGTACTTAGTAAAACTTCCAGTACAAATCCAATAAAATGAAAAGACAAGGAGACCATGGAATGTAGACATGGAGGCCATGGAATGGATGACACTAGTGTCCTGGTAACCAGTAAAAATTTAATCGAGAGTATAATTAAAATGAATTATATTTTGAACTGTATGTCATGCTGCTTTAAGGCGAACAACTTATCTGAGAATCTAGACAAAACAAAAGTGGTCAAATTTATAACCTGTCGTACGTCACATACTCAAATAGAAATCATTTATAATGATGTTATTAGAAGAAATTTACAGCATAAAATTTCTGGGCCTCCAAGTGGACAGACTTTTAGATTGGAAAACTCACATAAATCATATCTTACCTAAACACAGCTCTGCCTGTTATGCTATCCGAGAGCTGGTTAATGTGAATTCTATTTACACACTTAAATTAGTATATTATGCATACTTAAACTCTATTATGCAATACGGAATATTATTTTTGGGCAACTCAGTAGAAAGTAAAAAATATTTCTTATGCAAAAGAGGGTTATAAGAATCATTACTAACACCCACAGCAGATGCTTCTTTAAAGATCTTTTTACAAGACTGGCGATATTAACGCTTCCTTGCATTATATATTCTCGATCCTAAAACTATTTGTTTGCAATCCTGCCCTATTTGCAACAAATAATGTAATTCACAAAATAAACACTAGACAAAAGCATAGTATCCATTATCCCACTGCTCAACTTTCTTGCTTCCAGAAAGGTGTGCATTATTAAACCATCAAAATATTTGGCGCACATCCTAATGTGCTTAAAGAAATGTTGATATTTTCGGTGCTTTTAAACAGCTGTTAGAGAGTACCTTTGCCCAAAATCTTTTTATTCCGTACAATATTATCTGAATGACAAATTATCCTGAGAATGTTTCTGTAGCTCTATAAGTAATATGTAACTGTTCCTATGACAAATCATTACCAATAAATATTTGATGCAATTTGAAAGTTCATTTTTAATGTATATGTATTTAATAAATAACAAGAGTGGTACACATTGCAAAAAGGTTGAGACGTACTGGCATAAACCAAGTGAAAGCTGGTTTAAAAAGTGTTTCATTTTGTATCATATATAATTATCCCTGCTCTGTTTTCCATAATTTTGTTCATATTGCCTGTATACTATAATATGGGTCTTGTGTTAACTTTTGTACATATATATGCCATTAAACTTTATACCTCTGGGCATGTTTAATGTTCACAGCCTTTTCTGGCTACAAGTGAACCTACAGAACGCAAATCAATCTAATCTAATCTAAAACATTCTAAGAGTTTGCTACCGAGTTTTTATCTTTGAGTAGTAAAAATCAGGAACAATACTGCATCACAAGATACAATAGTGCATGTTGGTGATTTCTTTGGATCCAGAAATACTAATTTGGTGAGTAACTGTCTGAGATGTGTAGGTATTGAAGTTATTTACAGTAAGAAAACCTCCATAGGAGGATAACAAATATGGCTGCCTGTAAAAGCAGCAGTCATTTAATGCCAGAGAACTCAACGACCAGTAATAACTATGTTTCGCCAACGAATCTAAGCTATTAAAAAGTAATCCAAACTACACCAATTAGGGAACAAGCCATAGTAATAGATTCAAAGGATGATATAACCATTAAATAATATGTTTTAGCATTAGGTTGCCTCGCAGATGCAACCAATATTAGCTTTGTGTCGCGAATTCAAAATGACAGAATATGCATGAACATGTCAAGCGAACATATTGCTGAAGAACTAACAAGTAAACACCAAAGGATACTTATTAACAATGAATCACTCCAACTTAGACCTCTATTGTCTAAAATCAAGAGAGTAATGCTACCAAACATTTGTCCTGTTATTCCCAATGCTATGTTGGAACAAAATTTCTCATTGGTAGGAATTAAAATGACCTCCCACATTAAAGCTGGTATTACAAACCCAGGATGTTCTTAGTTTTAGACGCCAAATGTATGCTGAGACGGATACCTGAGGCTACAAGCAAGTAAGGGAAGATAAAACTACATCACTAAAGAAATGTCCCCTAAGGAACGCGAGAAAAAGTCCGAATATTTCTTCCCATGACCCCGAAGGTCAAAATCCGGTGGGACAAAAAACTGAAGTTGCCTATATATAGGAGGGTATGAAATACCAATAAGATAAATATGAGGAAAACAAACGACCAATCAAAAGTGCTATGCATCCGTGATAAGGGCAGAATAGTCATGAAATAGGAAAGGAGCATGGATAGATAGTCCGCGGTCGGAAAGGACACGAAGAGACCTGAAACGTCGCGGCACTTCATCTTGGTTCGTTTCGGCAGATGGCGACGTAAAGTGACGAGACATTGCAGAGTAAAAATTACAATTAGATGCGGGAAAGTGAAACGTGGGCAACTTGAATAAAAGAGTGATACCGACGTCGTGACGAGCAAGTGTATTGGGGAGCAAGCTATGATCTCAATATTCTATAAAAGCACTGGTGGGAGAAGTCAAGGAAGCATAGTGTATTTCCACTAAAACGCCGGAACCTGGGACGGAGTACACTTATGATCAGCTGATGAGAACCATTCGCTGGTCCGGAGCATAATCGGTCTTTCCCTGATTGCACCCTACACGAATAGGAACCTGACCTCAATGCCTTTTTCCTGAACTAGTACTATATCCACCGATTCCCACCTCAATGTGCAAGCAGAGGACTTTGTTAAGCTACCAGAAAGAATCTGCATGCATACGAGGGAACCAACTACTGGGTATACATAACCTCTGGTGCACCAACTTGTTTTCTATGCAAGCAGAAACAGGAAGGGCACCTCGCCCGGCAATGCTCGAAAGAAAAAGAAAGAAAGAAAGAAAACCAGTTCTACGGCAACAAATAGAGCCAACCTAAAGCATGTGTAAATACTAGCTGGCCACGCGGAAACAGCTGAAAGTCAACAATACAAATTAGTCCAACCTAATGAACAGAAGGATACCAGCATGGATCTGAATTTCCCTAAATTGCCGGATAAAAACTAAACTACTCTAAAAGGCAAAGAGAAAGAGTTAGCCTGGCTCCTAATAAACCAGATAACACAACCATAACTTTACATAAAATCATTTCGAACGTAGAGTCGGATAACGCTTCGCTAGCATAAACTGAAACTAAAGCTACCGATTCTAATCCCAGCCGTAAACCACCAAATAAGAAAGTGAAAGCTTAAGAAACTGGCGTTTGTGAAATATTTTCTCCTGTGAAGAAATGGTGGAAAATACATCCCAGGACTAACCGCTCAGCTTTCTACAACTTCAAAGCTTATTTGAAATCAACAGATGCGCTCAAAATCGCCTCAGAATATACTAATGATATTGAGGGGTTGCATGAAATGCTAAAAAAACTACAGCCACAGTACCAAAGGTAAAAAGTTAAAACAAAGAGCACAAAGTTTGAAAGAAACGCTCCATACCGTTCTAAATTGCAATAAAAACATCAGTTTTTCTCCAGAAAATGTAAACAGCAACTGAAGAACATCGTAAGATAGTGAAAACAAATGTATGCATATGTGCTATATCAAACTATTCGTTATTTGCGTGTTTACTCGTAATCGTAATACCAGTGGAACACAAATGGTGTTAAACTTCAATTAGAACAGGTGCAGATTTAACTAAGCAGCAAACCCCAGCAATTTTTGTTTAAAATAAAACAAACTTGAAGAACGATTATGCAACAACGTTAAGAAACTATACAGCATACAACAAAAATCGCAACAATGCAACTCATGCCAGCGGAGGAATTCCAACATATGTTAAAAATAATTTAGTACACAAAGAAATTAAACTTAATACATTCTTGGAAGTAGTAGCTGTAAGTGTACTCTGCCCACCATAAATTTCCATCTACAACATTTATCTACCAAACAGTGTACAACTAGATTTGAACATCCCATTGTAGCTAGTAACACAACTCCCTAATTTTGTATGGTGTATCTGCATTCCAGGATGTTCTTAATAAAAAATGGGCAGTTAAAAAACTTGCACAAATTCAAAGGGATTCCTCCTTCGCATAATTCGAGGATATCGTACAATCTCCACTGATGCAGCTCAGATTATAGCTAACATAGAACCTTTGGCTCTCACTGGTTTATCAACAGCAACTATTATGAATTTAAGACATGAACGTGAATGTGCGTCTTATCTGTCTCACTTAAAACTACAAATCCGAGAGCATCCTACCACAGCAGGACACCCATCAAGTTTTGTAACCTGTTTAAAGGAAATATGTAATTTTCATGATTATTACATATATACAGATGGTTCGCGTTACCAATTTGAAGATAATATATCTGCAGTAGGATGTGCTTTTGTTGTTTATGAGAACCAAACCGAACTAACTCACTCCATGTTTAAATTGTCACCTGAATGTTCTGTATTCCAGTCGGAGCTCTTAGCAATTAAAGAAGCTATAAAATTGTGTACTGTTAATGGGAACAGTGCCCGTATTCTTAGTGATTCACAATCAGCTCTACTCGCTATTAATGATAAACACAACTTAAATTCATTAGCACATGAAATCAGAACCTTGCTTCAAAACCATCCTGGACATATTTGCATGGGATGGGTTAAAGGACACAGTGGAATTTTAGGTAACGAGAGAGCTGATTGCTTGGCTAAGAAGGCTGCAGAATCCAATCTTCCTGTGACATACCCTTTATGTTCTATTTCTTCTGTAAGGAGAATAATACATCAACATATTCTTGAAGAATGGAACCAACAATGGCTAACAACTCCAAATGGAGGTTTAACAAAAACATTATTTTTCCCTAGTGTATATGACAGAGGAAAATGTGAAAGTCTTGTACCAAATTTTGTTTTGACACAATATTTAAGTGGACATGGTAAATTTGGTGAATACTTATCACGTTTTCACTTAACATCTAACTCCAAGTGCATGTGTGGTGAAGAATTTCAAACTGTGGTTCATCTCCTTTTCTGTTGTCCCATTTTCTGGAGAGAAAGACAAGAATTAATATTCAAGCTAGACTCTCTAGGAACTGAAATTTCTGCTCGACTCACATCTTTACTAAAGAAGCCACAACAGTATAAATACTTCATGATGTTTATAAACTCAGTGTTTAAACGTCTGAAATAGTTTAAATTAATATGCATCAGATTATAACATATTTTCTTCCTTCTAGTATTTAAAATATTTTTGTTAAAATTGTGTATTTTTATGTATCAACTCTAACCCTAATATACCACTTTCATGATGTTTATAAACTCAGTGTTTAAACGTCTGAAATAGTTTAAATTAATATGCATCAGATTATAGCATATTTTCTTCCTTCTAGTATTTAAAATATTTTTGTTAAAATTGTGTATTTTTATGTATCAACTCTAACCCTAATATACCACTGTATAAAATAGGGTTCAGAAATCTGGATAGATAAAAAAATCGTTTATATTAGCGGGTGATTTTAATAGTGATATTTTCTATGGGGTTGCTCATCTACAAACCAGCTTGATAAGACAGTTGAACGCTTTCTAGACTTATGAAACCTGGTAGTCCAAGGGACCCTGGGACTGAAAACTGACCGAAAAATGGTAAAATTTGGCTAATTTAGGTTTTACGATATATTCCCTAAAGCTTCAGCCATCGGTTGGCACTGGGATTATTTAGATCCCGCCATTTTTAAATGTTTAACGCGGGATTTAAATTACACGTGCATTGGCATTTAAACGCCCCTTTTATACTTAACAACTCTAATGGTTAGTTTTCACCGAATTTAATGGCTTTTTAGCTGATCATTACGCTCCGTTTAATCAAATGCAGTTCAACCTTAGTACAGGGCTGTTTTTTGCTGCTATCTGGTGAGATGGCAGTGGATTATTACTACGTATCGAACATCAAATCTGTGATCAGCTAAAATATTCAATCATATGTACAATAAAATGTACTTCAGCACTATTTTACTCTTATTTGATCTGAGATGGACAAAGGACTTCATTATATAGGTAACTGTTGTATTGTATTGTTCATAAATTTATCTAAGTTTGCAGGTTCGTTATCGTTTTGACTTCCTATGCTAACCTCATGGTGTCTTCCATGTGTGAGCATGTGCTATTTATTTATCTTTATTATTATCTTGGTAAAATAGTTTTTTCTCAAGTTTTGTGTTATATTTCAAGTGCAATGTGTAATTTGTCTGCCTTTGGGCAAAAATAGTAAGAAGAAAGAAGCGCCTAGAAAGCCTGGTATAACAATGTGGAACAAAAATCATGAACAGAAATCATCAGATACACAAATGGATTGTCCTGATGCAGGTATTGATAAGGTATAAATATTAGTAAAAATGAAGAAAAGTTTGCAAGATTTCATGAGCTGAGAGCAAACAGTACAATTAGTGCAAATAGTGCAAATACTGCCAGTAATTTAAGTGAAACTGCTAGTGTGAATAACAGAGGTGGTGTAATTTCAAATTGTGAATATATTTTAGGGCATTCCAGTTCATTAAATCAGCTCATGAGTGATGTACTGTGTGGAGAATGTGATAAAGCTTCACATACAGTGCAGTTTAAGGAAAAACATGGGTTGCTGTTAAATTAGTTTTAAAGTGCACTGAATGTGGTTTTAGTCCAGGGAAATCTTACTCCAGCTCGAGATTAGAAAACTCTCCATTAGAAAGACCTCCCTTTGAGATAAACAGAAAAGTTGTTGATGCCTTTCTGGGTTTGTGTGTGGGTCATAGTGGTTTAGAAAGGTTTTGCTGTGCAGTGAGTATGTCTGGCATAGATTCTACAACATTCACTAAGCACATGAAAGCAGTGGCTGAACATAGCAAAAAACTAAAAGAAAATTCTTCGCTTCAGTCCAGACAAATTGTCAGAAGGACTCATAGATCTGTAAATAGTGATCCACATTTAAATGGCACTGCTATAATTGATATTGCAGTAACATATGATGGTTCATGGCACAAGCGAGGGTTTATATCCAATTATAATATTGGTATAGTCATAGATATTATGACAGGATTGGTGATATATTATATGGTAGTTTCTAAATACTGTCAGATGTGTGTGGTCCCAGCTTCAGAATGATACACCTGAATTCCTTATTTGTTTAGAGGGACATAAATACAATGATGAGTGTATGAAGGTCCATCCACAGCAATGGAGGTCTCTGCAGCAGACACACAGTGGAAAAGGTCTGTTTCAGAGTGCTCGATGTGCTATACAACCTTACTGTCAGGTGGTGACTCAAAAACATTTAATCATTTGGTAAATGGAAATGTACATGGCAGCACAGTTAAACTAAAGAAAGAAGAATGTGTCAACCATATTGCAAAAAGAATGTGCAGTGGACTGCGAAAAATGGTGGAAAACCTGGAAGAAGAAGGGGGTAAAGCTAGGAGGGCGAGGTATTGGTACACTTACCAATGCGACAATTACAGATCTAACCAATTACTATAGCCAAGCAATAGTCCAGAATATTCCCAATGTCCCTAAAATGAAGCAAGCAATATATGCAACCCTCAGCGACTATGTGTCAACAGACGCAAACCCTCAGCATGCTAAGTGTCCTCAAGGACTCACATCATGGTGTTTTTATAACAGAAGCATTGCCGAAGGTAAGTCACCTCAAAGCCACAGTAATATGCCAGTAAAACTTACTAAACATATAGTTTGCAAAATATTGTCAGTCTATCAGGGATTAGCCTTTGATGAACTCTTATCCCGGTGTGTGCGTGGAGCTACACAAAATCAAAATGAATCCTTACATGCATTGATCTGGAGAAAGTGCCATAAAATTACTTTTGTGTCGCGACATCGTGTAGAAATTGCAGCAGCTAATGCAATTGCAGAATTCAATTTGGGATGTTCTTCAACAGAATAATTGAAAGCTGCAATAAACACCAATATAGTGTCTTCAGTGCTGGAAAAACTTTTGAAAAGAAGTGACAACCGTCAAGTTTATTGCAGTGCACAAACTTCATCACAGAGAAAGAAAGCAGCTCGCTGTTGTTAAAGCTGTGAAATTATGGACGGAGACTGCCATACAAAAGAGGGAAGGTGTGAAATATGCAACAGGGAAATTCTAGGTCAGAGAGATAACCTGAATCATAATTTTGATTAACGTCTGTAGAAAAAAGGATATATCTCAACTTTACATATTTTAATACACTATCTGTTCCAGCTGTACTAATTTTTGTGCCACTCTCTTGAATATTTCGCAGCATGTACTCCATTTGTGTCCCTTCAATCCCAATCTCTGATTTTAAATTCTGAAAACATCTTCATTCTAAAAAAATAAAAAACACCAAAAAAACTAACAAATTTAATTTCCAGACATAGTAATGCTAAAAATTAATTATCTGAAAAGTAATAATTCTTTCTTCTTACTAGAGACTGAAGGTGTTTGTAATGCAATTACAGTTAATAAAATAATTGAAGTGTTGCAATATTTTAGTTTTTGATTCCTCTGGAATAATTTGAATATTGCAATAATTTTGCATTGTGAACATGTTGAATAATTCATTCCTTATAAACTACGCAAGAGATAATGCTGAAACTTCGTGTTGAAGTTTATAATACTAAGGTCATTAAATGTGTAAAGTATAATTTCCTAGCTCTAGAAATATAGAAAGTTCAAAATTCAGTCCCAGGGTCCCTAACCATCTAAATCCAATAAACTTCGAATTTGCTCACAACAGTTTCAGCAGCATTGATTTATATATGTGTACACCTGACATCACGCACTTATTTAATTGGTTAGTCTACAGCACCCTTTATGATACTGATCAGTTCCAATTAGCAGTCAAATAGTTAAACCTTCGCCATTATATACCACAGTTCCTAGGTGGAACTTAGGCAAAGGTGACTGGCAGAGTATAAGGCCTCATTCATTAACTATATTACCGAACTGCCTTCTCCATACAGTTTCAAGGAATTAGAAATTGATGACATTGTTGACATATACAGCGAGAACACTTAAAGATCGGTAGAATCCAGAAAACCTAAAATCAGAATAAAGCCGTTTTAAACACTTGTACTTTGGTGGAATGAGTAGTGTAAAACTGCCGTTAAAAACAAGAACAAACCCTTCTACTATTTCAAACGACAACCTATTACTCGACAGAGCGTTGAGGCGTATTGACCTTCAGGTGGCCAGCGCAGTGATCGTCTCTTATCGGGTCATATCTGGTCGATTAGAGGAGTGAAATATTAATAAGTTAATGTGCAGTAAGTTGCGAAACACAAATAGAGCAATTGGAAAGATGTGTGTATCGTCTATATGATGTTTTCTCGCGCCGGACGATGTATGACACATTGCTGTCCAGAAGACCTGATTATATCTGAACAGAGTATACATACACTGTATGTGCGATAAACATCTGTGTTGCGAACTTTTTCCAATACGCTTTCTCGCTTTGCCGTGTAGCACATTGGATAACAGAATACATTTTCTGAAAATGAGAGCACTTGCACGCAGAACAGTCAAAGAAAGTGAAAGGAATTCTTGGCTCCATTATGTATCAACTCTAAATGTAAAAACTCCTCAGATAGAAGTATGGGAGAAAATTAAAATAATTAACGGTATGAACTCACATTCTCAGATACATTTCTTCGGGGTCCTCAAACAAGGGCCTACGTAACATAATCACAAGATATAGCTGACACATTTGCTGAGGTTTTCGCTGAAGTTTCTAGTGATGACAACTGCAAAATTATTACTCAAATTGACTACTCTGAATTATTAAAGTATGAAGAAACTTTTACTGACACAAGCGAAATATTTAATGGCAAACTACAGCTCCTAGAGCTAGAAGTCTTGAGTAATTGTAAGAACTCCAGCCCCGGAGCTGACGATATCCCATATGAACTGATAAAACAACTACTAATAGAAGGATTGCTGTATCTCATTGACGTTTACTGTCATATATGGACAACCAAAGATTTCCCAAACACATGGCACAATGCCATTGTGGTCCGTATTCTGAAACCAAATAAACTCCTTTCACTCTCTCAGTTACAGGCATATAGCTTTAACGTGTACTTCATGCAAGTGAATGGAAAAAAGTAAATAATCGATTGAGATGGCATCTGCAGAAATCGAAATTCTTTAGTGATAGTCAGAGAGGATTTAGACAGTACATTTCTACTATGGATAACCTTGTAACTCTTGAAAGTGACATTTGGCAAGCTTTTCAAGAATCCAAGCACTTAGCAGCAGCAGCAGAAACTCTTGATATTGAAATAGCGTACGATGCAACTAATCGTGAGCGATTAGTAAAACTAGTACTAGAAAATAATAAAACTGGTAATAAGATCGCTTACATTTATAACTTCCTTCAACAAAGATATGTTCAAGTTAGATCTAACGGATACTTGTCAAAAAAAATCCTGATACAAAATGGAATACCACAACGATCTCTAATCTCTAAATATTGTTACCTTATATTTGTTTGCGATAAAATGATATAGTTTCTAATATAAGCCCTCCAGTGAATATAAATCTATTTGATGATAATCTGCTATATTTTGCAAAGGAAAGAATACAGAAACTACAGAGCATGGTTCACAAGAGACGTTAAACAAGATACTTAACTGGACACAGACTTCGGGGCTTAAAATATCACAGAATAAAGGTAAATGCATTGTATTTAACAAAAACAAACGATACACAGAACGTACAGAACTATTCGTAGGAGGCTACAAAATCGGAATTAAAACCAAGCTCAAAGTACTCGGAGATTAGCATGGATTCCTCACCTAACAACAGATTGAAGAATCATTGCCAGAGGCGATTAAACATATTGAAATCTCTAGCAGCCAAAACCTGAAGTGCTGATTACACTGTACTTAATAACACATACGGAGCTGTCATAAAAACCAAAATGGACTGTGGTTCCATAGTGTATAGTTCTGCATGACCATCAGCATTTAAAGACCTCGATGTAATCCAATCCACGGCTTTCCGAATAATTTTGGGAGCATACTTAACCAGCTGAATCTCAATCATACAAATAGAAGCAGATGACATTCCGCTTACACTGCAAAGGAAACTACTAACTTTAAAAAATTTAGTAAAGCCCATGGTTTCACCTCACCCGGAAATGCACCCTTATGTAGTGAGCTGACCGCTCGCTACTTTGCTGGCCGGGCACTCGAGGAGCGTGTTGCCGTGTTCCGTTTTTATGCGGTTGTGTGAGCTGAGATGCTGGAGCCGAGCTTTGCTCATAAGTAGCTAGGTACCCTGAAATTATATCGACGTAAGCGGCCCCGGCGGCATGTGGTGAGTGGTCCTTTACTACCATGGTATAATTTTGTATAAATGTACTTCTTGTTTCTGGCCTGGCGCCTGTTTTCATAAATTTGTACTGTTGGGGGTTTAATTTCCAGAGGACTAAACTCCTAGTTAAGGAAGGGATAAAGATGTATACTTATATCAGCCTGTATGCCATGGTAGTATAAAATAAATAATACTTAGAACAGTTCCACAAATTTGTAATTAGGCATTTCTGAAAGGGGCACTCCTTCACATAGTGTTTGGTGTTGCCGCATAACTTTTCTAATTTTTCTCCATCGGGACCTCGATATCTACCTGTTTCTCTGTTCAGTAGTTTGTTTGCTGATTTCCTTCTGATGAGCATCGGCGCAGTAGCTATAAAAGAATCAAACTTACCTCAAATGCACACTCATTCGATCCCGTTCTGTCAAAAGGCTAGTACATACCTCAAAGAGTTGAACTTCAGGCTTTTATTTGTACATATGATAGACACAAAGAAGCAGGACCCCTTGCAAAATCTATATCGCAACAATCATGCTAGATTTGCACAAAAAAGGAAAAATTCAAACAAAACCTCTCATACACAAACAAATGTTCCAGGAACTCTGCCAAAAATGCAGTTATCACAAACAAATATTCACTGACGTATCTAAATCTGAAGATGGCAAAAACGGATGTGCTGTTGTAACACCTGACAGTACTGCATTACCACACTTCTGTTCTTTGTTTTCTTGTGAGCAGTAGGCAGTGAAAAAGGCACTAGAATACTTTGTGGAACCAAATGACACAAAATTCATTGTTTTCTGACTCGAATTGTACGCTGATGGCTGTGAGAAGTAAATCTTCGTCTCTCCCCCTCATTGAAGACATACACACCCTCTGTAACGAAAACACATAAAATAAATATATAAGTAGTAATGGCATGGATACAATCACACATGGATATTACAGGAAATGAAGCAGCAGATGAAGGACCGAAAGAAGCTATGAGGCATCAGATAAAACTGTTGCTACCCGTCACTAAGACCTCATCAGGAAAATAATAATTAAACTACATGAACAATAGCATCATAAATGGTTATTAGAAAATACCACATAAAAAATTTGAAATAGTGGAAAAATCAAGAGCTCAATGTCCCATTGCACTCCTCAAGAGAAGGGAGTAAATTGGGATCTCCCGTCTGAGGATAGGACACTCCAGACACACACACTCATATCTACACACCAAGACTGAACCACCACAATGTACAGAATGCAATACAAGACAATCCATCAGACACATAACAGAACTCCCACTTTACTCCAAACATAGGAAGCTGGACAAACTTCCACCATAATTCAACGCAGTTTTGTCAGAAGCCAGAAACGAAAGGAACCTTATACGCTTCATTAAAACCATCAATCTGTCAACTAAATTGTAATTAAGGTAATGTAATACATATGTTTTTATCTATTGTTACATGTATCCTACTATGTATTTGTCTATGTCGGCCGCAAAAAGACCTCTGTAGCCCTGCGACTTAAAGTTAAGCATTAAAAGAACCCAATCGCAATTCTATCATACGAGGACTGCATACAAAAATGAGAGAGAGGGAGAGCATTCTAAAGAAACGCTATAAATTATACTAAAAGACTTGTATACCCCACTAATCTTGAAAAAAGAGTATCCCTTGCTTTAAATGTTTCCATGAAAGCACTAGGTCATTAATGACTGTTCATAGATATATCGAGACAGCCGAGTTTTTGTTGTTGATATTATATGGAGATGTTGGTCCATTTTAAATACAAGAAATCTTATTTGTGCTGCACGCAGAAATAATGAATTCGGATATCCATTTAATTCCATGGAAGATACGGGATTGCATCTTCTTGAACATTTCATTATCTCGGTAAAATTTGGATGAAATTTGGTGAGCAACTTAAGGGGGGATTACCAACAAATGACACCGCCTAAGCTTTAATACGAAGTATAAAATAACATAAATACAGTGTGTATATAAATGAATATCGAGATTTTAACTCTTTATAATATTTACATACAGTTATAAATGGTATATGTGAAATAAAAAAGCAACCTAAACAGTTTTACCAAGAACCTTATAAATGTTCAATGTGACCACCCTTTGTCACTCGGTACACATCAAGTCTGTGGTCGAGTTCTTCCCAAACGTTTATAAGTGTGTATTCAGTAATTGTAGCAACAGCTGCTAGAATCCGGTTTCTTAATTCAGGGAGGTCAGCTGGTAGCGGAGGCACGTACACACAATCCTTCATGAAGCCCCAAAGTAAAAATCGCATGGCGTTAGGTCAGGAGAATGTGGAGGCCATGCATAGCAAGCGCTGTCATTGGAGCTCTGGCGACCTATTCAGCGCTCGGGCAGTGAGTTCAACCAATCGCGTACTTCGTTATGCACCATCTTGCTAGAAAATGAAGTTCTCTGGCTCATTTTTCTGCAATTGAGGGAAGAGCCATTGCTTTAGTGTCTCAAGGTAAGAAGTGTCAGTAACAGAAGGTTCACCAAAAAAGAAAGGCCCATAAACTTTTCGCCGGGATTCGGCACAAAAATTATTACTTGAGGAGAATCTTGTTGCATTTGTATCATCTCGTGGGGATTTTCTGAGCCCCAGATGCGCACATTATGAGTGTTAACATGTCCGCTAATGTGAAATGTCGGTTCCTGAGGACAACACGATCCATAAAATCGTCATCGTCATGGAACATGTTGTTTGCGAAATTCGCACGTAATCCGTGGCCTGTCGGCTTTAGAGCCTGTAATAACTGTAATCGTTAAGGACGTAGGCGTTAACGTTTTCTTAAAACTTTCCAAACAGTTGACACAGAAACTTGTAATTCACGACTAGCCTCCCGGACTGATTTCTTAGGGCTACAAGTGAACGACTCTCTCAGTCGCTCAACAGTCTCTTCACTAACTCTTGGCCGTCCCGTGCTCTTCCTTTTACAAAGGCAGCCGGTATCTTGAAACTGATACCATCTACGAATATTATTATCACTAGGAGGATCAGAACCGAACTTAATGCGAAACGCACGTTGCACAGGAACTACAGATTCGGCCTTTGCAAACTGCACAACACAAAACGCTGTCTGTTTACTAGTCGCCATCTTCGCTACTACCACTCTCTAGCGGATTGCGGCAGAAACACTGCACGCACATGCGCACTGGTGCCAACAGAGAAAACTGAGTTGCTTTTTCATTTGACATATCATATATAACTGTAAGTTGAATGTAATACACATCAAAAAGAGTTAAAACCCCGATATTAATTTATATACATCCTGTATAATTAGATTCTCTCTCTCTACTTTAAATGTGAAATATGTGCTGTGTGGAAAACTTCAAATTGTTAAGTTAGA
This sequence comes from Mantis religiosa, assembly GCA_030765055.1. NCBI lineage: Eukaryota > Metazoa > Arthropoda > Insecta > Mantodea > Mantidae > Mantis > Mantis religiosa. The sequence goes on along the minus strand of JAUKNK010000017.1, from coordinate 5,050,412 downwards.
GAAAATGTTCAGTACGTATAGGCAATTAGTAGTGGAAATTACAATATTGCCGTGACTGAAATAATTGACGCAGAAAAAGAAAATTAGAGCAAAAAACGCGTGGGGAATCAAATACCCGCGATATGTTAGGCCAACTCTGAACCTGGAATTAATTAATGGCAATAATGAAATGATAGTCGGAAGAAATCGACGACAATACTACAGATGTCGGCTATTTAGAGATCTTGATAGTGGTATGGCACAGGAAATGGATAAATCGGCCCTGTTATATATTTGTGGTTATGCAGCATTTAAAACTGGCTTAAAATAAGGGGTGAGCGTTCTGAAGAACTAATTAAAAGGGAAACCGTCAGAAGTGAATACTCTGAAGCTATAAATACAGGAGGATTGTAGTCCCAACTGCATTCGTTATTTGTGTGTAGGGAATAACGTATTGTGACTTTGTGGGTTCGTGAAATGAAAAGTCCAATTTCACCACTCAAAAATGTTCTTTATTTCGACCGACTTACAGTTAAACTCTTGCCAATTACACAGAATTACGTAATGCACAAAATTACGATTCACCAGTTCGTCCGTTACAATTTCACTTGCACTCGTAATTACGTAAATGTTCCGATGCTCTCACACAGTCTTCTCGTCGTATACTAGCACTGCATTCTTACACCAAGAACTGACTGACTGCCCCTTGCACGACGTGTCGCTTATATAGGGTCCGCTTGCCGATCTAGAAGGTTCCCGATTAGATTGAATGTCCCGTAATTTCCAGACCCTAGGAGAAGGGTAAAGAGACGGCTCAGGGGCCCGACATCCCTCTCCTAACCATCCCTTCAGTTAGTGACAGGAGACAAATGAGTAGGCGTGGCGTGGCCTCCGGTCACTTCTCAGCTGTTGATTGTGGTGCTTCCCGATAATTAGGTGGCACTGCTCCCTCCTCAAAGCTGGTCGTCCCGAACAGCACCATCGTAGCGGGCTAGACGATCCAGGTGTACCACCAACATCTTCCCTCGGGGAACCTTCTGGATGCGGTAGACCAGTCGTTGATCCTCTTCACCAACCAGGACGGTCCTTGCCATGGCTGCTGGAGCTTCGGGCAGCATCCCTTGGTCCGGGTAGGACGGTACAACCAGACTAGGTCACCTTGCTGGAAACCTTGGCTGTTGGCTTGCCTGTCATACCTGGTCTTCATGCGGTCGCTCGCCTTCTGGATGTTCTGGCGAGCCATCTCGTTCATGTCGTGGAGATGGTCCACCAAGTTCAACACATACTCGGTCGCTGGCTGTTTCACATCCGGAGGGCTTCCAAATCCAGGTCACAAGGGAGGCATAACCCTCGGCCGAACATTAAGCTGGCTGGCGTCATCCCAGTTGTGTCGTGTGTAGACGATCGGTAGGCCAGCAAGAACAGTGGCACCTTGACGTCCCAGTCTCGCTGATGGCTGGCCACGACCTTCCTCAGGTGTCCCTCTAAGGTCTTGGTGTACCTTTCGACCATGCCATCCGACTGGTGATGTAGAGGTGTCGTGCGGGTCTTGATCACCCCAAGCCTTTGTAGTGCCTCCTTCATTAGGTTGGACTCAAAGTTGGTACCCTGGTCACTGTGTAGCTCTAACGGCACACCAAATCGACAGAACACTTGCTCCACGAGGCAGTCTGTGATTGTCTTTGCCTCTTGGGATGGCATACACCTCCGGACACTTGGTGAAGTAGTCCACGACCACCATTAGGTACTTGTTGCCTCGGTTGGAAACTGGGAGCGGTCCAGCAATGTCAACAGCGATCCGTTCGAATGGGGCTCCGACGTTGTACTGCTGCATGCGACCCCGGGCTCCTAGTCTGGGGGCCACGACTCGCCGCGCACACGTGACACTGACGGCACCATCTCTCAGCATCTGCTCGGAGTCTCAGCCAGTAGTAGCGCTGCCGTAGTTTGTCGATCGTTCGGTTCGCTCCCAGGTGTCCTCCCGAAGTACCAGCGTGCACTTCCTCCAAGATTTCCGGGACCAATACGACTTGTAGGTGACGCTCCTCGGTGCGATGTCCTCCCAGGTTGGTCTCTTCCCTGCCTACACTTCCCTCAAGAGTGGCCCCAAGTCTGCATCCTCCAGCAGCTCCCTCCTCATGCCTGCGCTATCCCAGCCATCCGCAGGCACTGCCGTGACTACTAGGACTGCAGCGGCACGCTCCTTCTCCTCCGCTCTTGTACACTGGCCGCACTCTTCTGGACAGGGTCTTCGGGACATGGCGTCAGCGTTACCGTGGCTCTTCCCTCTACGATGTTCCGAGGTGAAGTCGTACTCCTGCAGCCTCTGGACCCAACGTGCTGTCTGGCCTTCCAGGTTCTTAAAGCTCAATAGCCAGGTTAGGCCGGAATGGTCAGTCCTCAGGTGGAATGGCTGACCGTACAGGTACTTGTGGAAGTACTCCAAGGTCTTTACTACCGCCAGTAACTCCCGTCGGGTGACGCAGTGGTTCTTCTCTGCCTTGGATAGCGTCTTGCTGTAGTAGGCTATCACCCGCTCATGGCCGTCCTGGATCTACGATAGGACAACTCCAATGCAATGGTCGCTGGCGTCGGTGTCCCCAATGAAGGCGCCACCCAGTTGTGGGAAACCCAAAATTGGAGCACTGCACAGTGTTTCCTTCAGGTGATGGAAAGCGTTTTCGGCGTCTTCCGTCCACACATAAGGCCGGTGTTCCTCTGTGAGGCGTGTGAGGGGTTTGGCGATGTTGGAGAACCCCTTTATGAAGCGGCGGTAATAACTGCACAGCCCCAGGAAACTGCGCAACTCTTTCCTATCCTTTGGGCGAGGCCAATCTCTCACAGCCTTTGTCTTCTCCGGGTCTGTGGCCACCCCGTTTGCTGAGCCTATGTGGCTCAAGTAGTTAACTTCCTTGCGGAAGAGCTGGCACTTCTTCGCGTTCAGCTTCAAGTTGGTCGCCTGCAGTCTCTGTAGCACCATACTCAGATTCTCGAGGTGATCTTCAAAAGTCTTCCCGACGATGATGATGTCGTCCAGGTATAGCAGGCAGGCATCGTAAGTCAGCCCTCTCATCACTGACTCCATGAGGCCTTGGAAGGTAGCTGGTGCATTGCAGAGGCCAAAGGGCATACCCGTGAACTGCCTGAGCCCTTGGCCCGTCGAGAATGCGGTTTTCTCCTTGTCTCTCGGGTATAGAGCTACCTGCCAGTAGCCCTACTTCAGTTCCAGGGTCGAGAACCACTGTGCACCAGCTAGCGTGTCCAGGGTCTCGTCAATCCGGGATAAGGGAAAACAGTCCTTTCGGGTGACAGCGTTCAGCTTTCTGTAGTCTACGCAGAAGCGCAGCTCCCCCTTCTTCTTCGTCATCAAGACTACAGGGGAACACCAAGGGCTGTCAGACTCTTCAATCACTCCCCTGGATCTCATGTCCTCTAGCATGTCTCGTACCGCCCCTTGCTTCGCCAGCGGAACGCGTCTATGTGGTTGCCGAATAGGCCGGGCGTCTCCGGTGTCGATGCGGTGGAGCACTTTGTCCGTGCGGCCGTAGTCACTATCGCCTTGGCTGAAGACGCGCTCGTATTGCCTCAGTAGTTGTCGAACTTTCTCCAGCTGTTCTGCGGTCAGGTGGCCGGCCGCCCTCTCCAGTAAGCCTTCTAGCCGGGGCCCCAGGTGTTGCTACGGCGCCGGCTCCTGTGTCTTGTCGATTGCTGTTACGCTCACTACGGGCTCGCAGGTTCCCAACTCCGTCCCGGCCAGGACGTCGTGATCGGTGTCCGTTGGATTTAGCAGTCTCACTGGCACCTCCTCTCAGCACGGCAGCAATGGCCTGGCTACACACAGCCCGTGTACAGGCGTCTTCTGGTCCAGCATCATGTACCTGGTTCTCTGGCCCTCCAGTCGCGCCGTCACCACCACCTCGCTCCTCGTGGGAACAACCACGTCTTCGTCCAAGACGACCCTGCAAATTCCAAGGCGCTCTTCGGGTTGACGGAGTCTGATGATGGTCACAGCCGCCCCGGTGTCCACCAGCACGCGGCACGGCTTCCCTTTCACCCAACCGTCCACGATGAGGCTGTCATGCATACGCCGGCTGACGGCGTGCAGTGTCACTCGAGGGGATGGTGGTGATGGCGCTGACGTGCCCCTCTCCACGACGGTCCTTACTCGTTTTCCGGCTGTTCTTCCTGGTGTGGGCAGTCTCTCTGCTGGTGTCCGGGCTGTCCACACCCCCAACACAGGCCACTAGGTGTTCGCCGGGGTCTCTCAGCTGGTCTTCTGTCTCCGGCGTAGCGGACACTCCTCGTTCTCGACGTCGGGATAAATGTTATTTTGGCCGCCTCCATCCTTAATGCCGCTGGCAGCACCTCGTGGATGGTTTTATATTCCTCGAGCATTAGGCGCTGACGAATCTTCGTGTCCCGTACCCCGTCGACAAAATTGTAGGCGGCTTCCCGGGATACGAACTCCAGTGGCAGGTCAACCAAGGCCCTGCTAGCCAGCTACTCGATCGCAATGGCGAACTCCTGCAGCGTCTCCCCCGGCTGCTGTGACCTTGCCTTTAGCTGGCTGCGGTATGCTGCGGCTAAGCGGTGGTTCCCGAAGCGATCCTCCAGGGCTTACCAGAGGTCCTTGGGCGCCGCCGTCTTCTGCACCGCGTTTAGGACTTCCGCGGCTCTCCCCTGGAGTCTGGCTGTGTGGCCTCCTCCTCCAGTGTCCATCCGTTGTGCCTGGCCACTGTGTCGAACTGGCGGCGGAAGACCTTAAACGTTGACGCGCCATCATACTTGGGAGGTTTGACGCGTGGCGATGTTATGTCGCGTCCCGGTGCGTCGGCCTTCAAATCCTTCAACCTCCTGCCGACGACGTCCTCCACCATGGTGCTCAGGGACTTGGCGCGGTTGTCGGCCTTTCCTTCCAGCTCATTAACGCGGCTCGCGAGGTCTCCGACGCGTTCGTCCACCTGACCGATCCGCTTGCTGAGTCCCGTGACGTCTTCCCTCACGCCGGCCAACTGTTCCTCAAATTTCGCGGCGAGGGCCTCGTTCGCAACCTTCATTTCTTCCATCTTCTCCGTAAGGTTATCGTTAGCCGTCTTCATTTCTTCCAGCTTTGCGGCCAGGTTGTTATTTGCCGCTTCTGTTTTTGTTGTTAATTCGGCCTTCATTTCTTCCATCTTCCCGGTGATGTTGTCGTTGGCCGTCTTCATTTGTTTCAGTTCCGCGGCCAGGTTGTCATTTGTAGTCTCCAGCTTCGCGGCCAGGCTGTTATTTGCCGCTTCCGTTTTTGTTAATAATTCGGCCTTCATTTTTTCCATCTTCTCGGTGATGTTGCCGTTGGCCGTCTTCATTTCTGTCAGTTCCGCCTTCATTTCCATCATCTTCTCCAAAATCTTTTCCAATGCCGCGTCCATGGCTGTAATGTTCGGTGCTGTTGCCTTCCCGCTTCCTGACACCAGTGTGACTTTGTGGGTTCGTGAAATGAAAAGTCCAATTTCACCACTCAAAAATGCTCTTTATTTCCACCGACTTACAGTTAAACTCTTGCCAATTACACAGAATTACGTAATGCACACAATTACGATTCACCAGTTCGTCCGTTACAATTTCACTTGCACTCGTAATTACGTACAATGTTCCGATGCTCTCACACAGTCTTCTCGTCGTATACTAGCACTGCATTCTTACACCAAGAACTGACTGACTGCCCCTTTCACGACGTGTCGCTTATATAGTGTCCGCTTGCCGATCTAGAAGGTTCTCGATTAGATTGAATGTCCCGTAATTTCCAGACCCTAGGAGAAGGGTAAAGAGACGGCTCAGGGGCCCGACATCCCTCTCCTAACCATCCCTTCAGTTAGTGACAGGAGACAAATGAGTGGGCGTGGCGTGGCCTCCGGTCGCTTCTCAGCTGTTGATTGTGGTGCTTCCCGATAATTGGGTGACAGTATAGAATAATGAGTGCACTTTTATCTGAACGGCATGAACATGCATTCTTTAAGAATGGGACAAATATGCATTATTGTGTGGAGTGACAGTAAAAAAATGTGTGTATGAATATGGTGAACTAAATTCAATCATAATGAAAAAATGTCTCTGCGGAAATGACATGCCTAAAATTACAGACAAAATTGTTTGTGCGCTGTCTCATATTTTGCTATCAAACTACATATAAGAAGAACCGGAAGGATTCATTTATTAATGCAGAAGACAGGCAGATCAAGAAAACAAAGAACAACAAAATGTAATATTGTTGCAGTAGCATAACCTATTTGTGAAGTGAGTTACCACGACGGACTACATGACTTTCTACGTCACTACCCCCTCTGGCAACTTTGCCGCCCGTATAGAGTCCGCCGTGGTTATACGCATTGTTCTCTATTATATACAAAATTATTTGCACTTATTCACCACCCATCCTGTATAATAACAGTACACATATGTAGAGAATATTTATTACTGGCTATGTTAAGAAAACTCAGTATAATAATATATCCATTATATACTTCGCCGTCACGAAATTCCAAACGCATAACGCGTACCGCGTTTGTCTCCGCCAGTTATGCCCCACTCGGCAAAGGAGGTAAAAGTAGTCCATCCAGTGCAACACAGATGGCGTTGAAGTTCTCAGTATATTTTATGAAATAACACTTCTATTTTTTTTTTAAATATTTGAAAAGAAATGCATATGCATGCTTTGTGTTTACTAAGTAAACTGTATTTGGTTTAAATAATGGGCACAAATAGCAGGTGTTGTAAATATTAGTTTAAAGTAATTAAAATATTTTCCAGTAAACTGGAACTAAAGGCTGTTCATTGAAATATAAATATTACGAAGATATTTTGGTTGTCTGTTGTTGAAATTCAATTAATTAAAATTCTTACTTTTAAATCAAATCTAGTACCATGATATACGTCAGCAAATTATACTTAATATTACAAAGTTAAACATAAAATATACCTGTGTGATCTTGGCTACCGGTGAAGGCCGCGTCATCTTGGTTGAAATTGCCGACGTTTCGCTCATCTTGTCGTGAGCTTCTTCTGGGCTCTTGTCCGCTCTTTCGCTCGCTCGCTCGTGCTGGCTGGCTGTATACAGCCAGAAGGTTTTTTCTGCGTGCCCACCCATTAAGGGTTTTACCGCAGGTAGGATTATAAATGAAAGATGTAGGGTGAAGGTGATGTAGGTTTTTGATTGGGAGTTAATTTTGAGGTTACCAAAGTACCTTCGGGTTGAAAGAGAGGATGCAGTACTTAGCACCCATTTTGTTTTGTTTTAAATATTTTGGAATTTAGTTGGGGAGAAATTTAGATGCCAAACAGCTTGGAAGAATTATGAGGAGCTCAGCTTTAGCTGCTGATAGGTTCAGATCCTCTGTTATCTAGGGTGCCCGCATGCCATACGGGGGACCCGATGCAGTCTAGATCGACGTCTAGTGGGGCCATAATTTCCCAGTGATCTGACAAGGGCGCTTCTGTGAGATGGTAAACTTGCGTATAATTTTGAAGCCCGGCGCCGAATTTCATCCTCCACGTATGGAAGACCCCATGCTTCGTGGAGCAACCTGGTAGGGAAATAACGTCCCACAGAATAAATAGACCGCAGTCCTTTATTCTGTGCACGTTGAAGCCATGCTAAACAGCTGTCTGCTGCCATGCCCCAGATCTCGCAGGCATATAGCATCACCGGGATTACCAGCGCTCGGAAGAGGTACAACTTCATCGGACTGGCATCGAGATAGACCCCAGCATTGGGTACAGGGAAGCAATTGCTCCCTGTACCTTTGCCGAGAGGTCCCTGATGTGCCGGCGAAATGTTAAACCTCTATCCAAGTTGACACCAAGGTACTGGACAGAGTTAAACCACTCTATCCTTCGACCTCGGTAGCTGAAGTTGGGGCAGTCTGCGGGGGTGTGGCGCTTTGTAAAAAGTATGGCGTGGCTTTTGTCCGGATTTACGGACATCCGCCAACGCCGACACCACTGTCCGCTCTTTGTCCCGTTGCTCCCGTTTATATACCGGTTGCGAATCTCTGCTGGTCCCGCCCCTTTGTCCCCGATTGGTTGCCTGTCTGCCAATGGGATTTTGCACCGGTGTCACCGCTTTTTGTTGGCAGACAGGCAAGATCCCATTGGCAGACAGGCAACCAATCGGGGACAAAGGGGCGGGACGAGCAGAGATTCGCAACCGGTATATAAACGGGAGCAACGGGACAAAGAGCGGACAAGAGCCCAGAAGAAGCTCACGACAAGATGAGTGAAACGTCGGCAATTTCGACCAAGATGACGCGGCCTTCACCGGAAGCCAAGATCACACATCAAGACACAGGCCGTGGAAGCCTACGCATCCATAAAATATACCTAATTTACATTCAATTATAATGTAACACAATTTGGATATAATTATAAATGGGAGAAATGAACAAGCTAAGTAAATTAATGATTCATGATTATCTGGATTTGTTAAAGGGCAGATAATCCTTCAATGTGTAAAAGCAGTGCCCCTGCAAGAAAGCCCCTGTTCTAGTTTTAAACACGTTGTGCTTACCTATGCTTTTGATGTCATTAGGAAGGGAATTGTATACTATTTTACAGGAATGCAGTACTCCACTCTTAAACATTGTAGTTCTGATTGAGTTTACGTATATATCCTTAATATGCCTCCAAAGTATAAACACATGCCAAAGTAAGTATGTAAAGCTTTCTGAACAGTGGCTTATATGAACGTAGCATTCTTTAATTGCCTATAATTCGAATGGCTTGTTTTTGTTTAATAAATATATCTTTGGCTTCTGGTGAACTCCCCCAAAATATTATTCCATATTTAACTATAGAACGTATATGTGCATAATAGGACAAGAAGGTTGACATTTTGACTTAATATTCTTAGAGCATATATATTCCTGCTTAATTTGGTTAGTAGATGATTTGTATGAGTTTTCTATTTTAAGTTATCCTGTATCCACAAGCATAAAGAGTTTGTTTCACTTTTGAATGAAATTAATTTATTATTTAATTTTAATTTAATTGGTAATAAAGAACGCAAACGGAACGAGGGTCTCAACGTTCAAAACATCGCAACTGTGTGGCAGTGTGAAGGAGTAATGGGCAGAATTGAAACATCCATTCCTATACAAGTTCCTGTACACTAAGATTATTTAATACTATTTGTATAGTACGATTTTACTCATCCCATCCTGTTTCCATGGATAATGAATGAAATAAAATATCTCTCCTTAATTATGAGGTTTTCTAACTTATATCATTAATACGAGTATATGTCAACTCTTCAACTCTTATATATCAAATATGTTTCTGCTTGTTATGGGTAATGGTTAAATACATAGCACCTATAATCTGGCTTATTATGATTAAATTTAAGACGGGTGTGAACTTCGTCCAAGTCCGCCCAAAGTAGGAATGAAGGATACTAGCAAATAAATGGGATTAAAAGTAATGATTCATATTTAAATGATTAATACTGTTACTTTGTGGGTTCGTGAAATTAAAAGTCCAGTTGCAGAAACTCAAAATATTCTTTATTTCCACCGAAATACAGTTGGTACACTTGCCGATTACATAGAATTACGTAGCGCACACAATTACAATCCACCAGTTCGTATGTCACAGGTCCAATCCACACTCATTATTACGCAACACTCACAGTTACGTACCACTCTCTCTAGAGCTGACTAAGAATCGCTCTGCCCAGCTACCGGTTCGCCGTGCCTTCCGATAATTAAGTGACAATATTTTTTAGTTGGATTGATGTTTATACGTTTGCTTTATAATGTACTAAATAGAAAACACGGTGTTTTGATACTCTTGCACTAATTATTCTTACGAAGGTTTATTCTTCAATTTCAAGTTAATCGACAAACATTTGAAGAAATTATCCCATTGATAATTTCCTTGTGGGTGCAAGGGAAGTATGGCACTACAGGACCCTTTAAGGGATGGTCAATTATTGAGAGCACAGCTAGTCATTATGCCATAGTCTTATAATTCCTTTCATTTTGTGTGGCCAACACAAATAATGAATAATGGCTTACCATTTGAAACGCGCATGAACATTGGGAAGCGTTGACAAATGACATGCAATATCCCGCAGAAAGTTCGCTCCACTAAAACAAAAACTGCATTGGGCATAATTTGCACTTTTTAACGAGATCTCGAATGTAAGAGTTAGAACTTCCGTGTAAGAGGTGATCCTGTGTCTACGTCAGAGAAGTCAGTACTAGCTCATATCTCTTTAGTACATATCCACATGATGTAGGTACAGTAAAAGCGGGCGTTAAATATCACGCATTCATTAATTGCTGGGCACCGTCATCCAGGCGCCCCTGAATAGCCGATTGAGCTAGTTCTAGTACCTTGTTCAGGTTCGTGTTCTGGAACGCGAGTTCACTGTCTGATTAATGCAACGAGCTTCTGCAGTTTGCGGGATCATTCACTCCATAGTAGCTACAAAAAAGGGTGAACATATACATAGCCATCACAGCAATGATACTCTTTTAGCGTTGCCAGTTTTACAGCGAGAGGCGACGAGATGAAAGTTGACTGTATTTCTTTCACGGAATTCACCTATTGGTTAAATCGAGATGTACGTACAGAGCTTGACACAGAGGTTTTCTTTCTATTTCAGCTTGTGTGGGACAACATACACAATGATTATTGCGTGGTAGCAGAAACTGAACCTTGAAACCTTAAAACATTGAACCGGAGAACACTTCGCATACGCAGTTATATGAATAGGGGTCGCGTAAAGCGCACTACACCTAAATCGCACCATTTTCTCCAGAAACAGTGCTTCTGTCTGCATGTGCCTTCTAACGGCAGTTTTTGTAAGTTCTATAGCTACATGGACTTCTGCATTAATTTGGTGAGTTTGGCGCTCTTCCTTGTGTAGAAATACCAATCTGTAACTTTTAGTTCAAATTTCGGCAGACTTTGCAAGAATCGTCTAAGCATTCTATCTATTGGTAAGTTATTCATTATATTCTGATCATATTTTAGAGATATTTTCCTCCTTTAGCTACCGTGTTACGATAAAAATGTTCCTTAAAACTGCACATGGGTAGAAGTAGTTGGCTGGGAATCATTAAATAGCCGAAATAACACTTTCACGGTTACCTCAAATCGCGCCGCCATTGTGCCATGATACGAGAATTGATACTGTCACAATTCACTATGATTGCGGTTTGTGACGGCGGGGAAGAGAGAATATGGAAAGTGGTTAGCAGAACATATGGAGCTGGCAATCAAGGATTACAGGGAGGGATTGTCAGGCTTAATAAAATAGTTACAAAGTACGAAGTCCCCAAGAAATCATTCCTTAGGCATTACCGTGGTGACGTGGGGAGAGATTTTAAACGTCAGCCTCATTCTTCAGTGAATGGGGGAGAAATAGCTCTGCCTGAAGAGGCTGAAAAAGAACTAGAAGGAGCTATTCTTAGCTCTGAGTCTCCGCTAATGGGCCTAACTGTAACGGAATTGCGAAAACATGATTACAATATTTAGTTGCAAATCCGCATATTAAAAATGCCTTCAATCATGCAAGCAAGATGGCAGGTACTAAATGGTACTGCTCCTTTATGAAGTGGCATCCTCATGTAAGTTTAGGACAACCAGAAAATATTTCTGCTGCTAGAGCAAATGAATTCTGTAAGCACAGCATAATGTATTTCTCTGTTGCCCTACAAAAGATTATTGACTACAATCAGTTAAACGCTCTGAGGATCTATAATGCTAACAAAACGTGAATTTCACAGTACAATGGAAATCTCCCAAGATGGTTGGGGAACAAGGAAAAGCCTGAATTTTTCAACCAACTACAGTAGAACGAGGAGTAAATGCCACAGCAGTTTGCTGTTGTACTGCAGTCGGTAATTTTTACCCCAATGCTAATTTTCAAATGAATAACTTACTGCATTGATCTCAAAACTGGAGCACCCAAGGGAAGTCAAGTCCAGGTATCTGAAATAACCTACATTAACTCAGACCTGTTTATAAAGTGGCTACGTCATTTTATAACTTTTGCTAAAGCTTCTGCTAGTGAAATGTTGTTTTGGGAAGATAAATTTCATTGCTTTACCTTTTGTAAGTTGGCTACATGTGTAAATAAAGGAAGTGTGGCAAGATGGAAAACAATGTTTAATGCATATCTTCTGAACAATCGTTCTTACATTTTTGGTTCTCCGAAACGGATGCAATCTCCTTGCAAACACAAAGAACCAGCATTAAATTAAGGTAATAGATTTGCGTAACACGCTATATTATTTGCTATGTAGTGCTATATAAGGCTTTAAATTTGTCGATTTGCAAGCTATGACACGGCGTGTTTCACCATGCATCAAAACGAATAACTTGCATCAGATATAAAGTGAAATTACGTAATGCGCTTTAAAATTACATGAATTGCATGTTCATTGCTATACATGCGTGAAGGAATAAATTATAAGGCAGATTACAGTGGATCGCAATATAAAGGCTACAAATTACTAAAGTTATTCAATGGTAACAATTGCACCACGCTAGAAATTGAAATCATGCGAGCCATAGCAATTCGTTGTAAATCCTAAGGCATTAGTTACGCAAAATCTTGTTAATAACTCACTATTATCATTGCCATCTTAAAGTTGCAATGAACGACACGATAAAGCAGAAGTTAATTAATAAAAGGAGAGCTACTCTCAAAGCCGGCTTGACGCATCTACAAATATTTGCAGATTCCGAAGCGAACAGTGCTGACAACTACCTCTTGCAAGTCAAGCTAAATAGATTCCTCGCAATACGTGAAGAATTCAAACGAATTCAGAACGCGCTAGAAGTAAATTATGATGACCACGAAGCTCATGTCGACTACCGGCAAGTCTTCGAAGATGCTGTTGACCTACTGGAATCGAAGCTACGAAGTGCCACCGATACAAACGGTTTACAGTTGCTTAATGAAGTAGCATCTCAGTCATCACATAATTTGGCTAGAAATATAAAACTTCCTAAAATCAACCTTCCTACCTTTGACGGAATCTTGACTACGTGGTTGCATTTTAAGGATACGTTCGAAAATCTAATCTCGAAGAACAACGATCTTTCACACATTGAAAGATTTCATTATCTTCTCTCTCATCTCTTAAAAGAGAAGCAAGGGATGCTGTTAGCAATATAAGCATATGAGATAGTAATTTTACAGTGGCTTACAACGTCCTTGTTAGCAGATATCATTCTCCAAAATTAATAGCAACAGAATTTATCAAACAGATACTAGAACCTCCTGTCAAGTTTGGTTCAACGGAGGTAGAAATTCGGCAGTTGATTAATATATTGCAAGGTAGTGAAGACGTACTTTCAGCTCTTAATATTCAGCCTAGCATTATGGATCTTCTATTGAGTGAACTCTTGCTATCTGGACTTGATAAAGGGTTAAGACCAAAATTTGAGACCGCTCATTCACATTTAGACTCTGTGGAATTCAAAAAAGTAATTCGATTCTTTGAAAAATAATGTAAACATTAGAATTTTGCGGTTCAACTCAGGTTTCTAAACAGAATCAAGGTCAAGGTCAGGATTGTAAAATTAAACAACGACCATTGACTCAGCATTCGTACGTCACAGTTACAGAGCGGTGCTGTCTCTGTTCACAAGAACATCAGCTGTACAAGTGTCAAGACTTCCATAAGCTATCTACCGAAGAAAGACGAAGGTGTGTGAAGGCTAACAAGTATTGCAGCAACTGTCTCAGTCCTCATTCGTGGAATGAATGCAAGTCTATCAGGCAATGTAAGTACCATCATACATTGATTCGTCGTAAACCTGAACTAGCTGAACCAGAGCACTCCAACCAGTCACACCGCAAGCCTTCAGAGCCATGGACCGACGATCAATCATATCAAGCATCTTATCACTCTTTGAGGAATACACCAAGAGCTCAGGTGCTGCTGAGTACCGTGCTGATCAAAATTAAAGATTCTTATGGTAAACTACAGACATTTCGAGCCATACTTGACGGTGGGTCTCAAACAAACTTCATCCCGGAGCATGCTGTATAGCGTTTGAGACTGAAAAGGAGAAAAACTTCAACAATTTCTCTACAGGCATTCGGAGAACTATCATCTCAAGCTGATTCCCTAGTATACGTCATTATTTTCTCTACAGTCAACAACTACCAATTTAACACAGATTGTATAGTGCTTCCGAAGATTACACGTTATATTCCCACTGCAACTATCATTCAAGAGAAGTGGAATGTTCCAGATGACATAACCCTAGCAGATACTCATTTCAACCTTCCTCAGTGTGCACATCTGTTAATTGGAGCACAGGTTTTCTTCCAGTTGATGATACCTGAAAGAAGGACTCGTCCGAGCTATCCTGTTCTACAGAAAACACACCTTGGATGGATCCTTGGCGGGGAGTATTCTCAAGGTATTCCACAAGCCAATGGCATACACATCAGAAGGCCATTCTTATTTTATCAGATCAAGACAGAATTTAGAAGCTTAGATCCAACGATTTTGGAACCTTGAAGAACTAGCTGATGTTCCATTATCCCCAGAGCAGCGAGAATGTGAGACATGGTTCAGTAAAACTATTAAAAGAGATGAAACTGGACGTTTCATTGTTCAACTACCTCTAAAATCAGAACGGAGTCTAGGAATTTCACTGGGCATCACCACTCAACGTTTTAACTTCCTGGAACGAAAACTACTGACAAATGAAAGCCTCCGTAAACATTACGTTGAGTTCATGAGGGAATACTAGTGTCTTGGACATATGACGGAACTGAAAACTGAATGTTTACTTCAAAGGACAGAATAATACATCCCTCATCATGCTGTTCGTAAAGAATCAAGCAGCACCACCAAACTGAGGGTGGTTTTTGATGTCTCAGCTAACAGTGATAATGGCGTCTCTCGGATGATAAATTAATAATTGGACCCACAATACAAGAAGATCTCTGTTCACTGATCATACCGTTCCGAACACACAGAGCAGCCTTTATCGCTGATACCGAGAAGATGTACCGTCAGAAAAGGTACGCCCAAAGCACCAACCCTTACAATGCATCTTATAGAGAGGAAATCCAGATGATGAACTCAAGACTTTCGCTCTTACTACTGTCACTTATGGAACGTCTTCAACGTCTTATTTAGCAACAAAATGTCTTCATCAACTTACACAAGAAGAACAAGCCAATTTCCCTAGAGCCGCTGAAGTCCGCAAATATGATTTTTACGTGGATGATTGTCTATCAGGAGCGGACACCTTAAATGAAGCTTTACAGCTACGGACAGAGCTACAAAATCTTCTCCAATGGGGCGGCTTCCATTTGTGAAAATGGTGTACGAACGATTCCTCACTTTTAGAATCAATTCCAGAAGCATTGAGAGAAATAAACCACTCTCTAAAACATTGAATCTGACATTTTGCATACTTTAGGACTATCTAGGAATCCTTCTGCGGATGAATTTTAAATCAGTTCTTGTCTAGACCTACTTCATACTGCAAATTAAAACCAACTCTACACTAAGCGAATAGTACTGTCCATGATATTATCCATATTTGATCTCCTTGGGTTGATCACTCCTGTAGTTGTTCTTTTCAAAATCTTCATGCAAACTTTGTGGCAAGAAGGTACCGGATGAAACGAACGATTATCAGAAGGTCTGCACACAACATGGTTGACGTTATGCAAGCAGATCCCTTTGCTAAACACATTTAGAGTGCCACGATATGTCCTAGGAGAGGGAAACATCATTTCAGTTGATATACATGGTTTTTGCGATGTATCTGAATCTGCTTATGGGTCTTACAGCTATGTGCGGTCTACAGATCATAAAGGCATTGTTTTTACGAGCCTACTATGTGCAAAGTCAAGATTAGCACCCCTGAAACATGTGACTATTCCACGTCTTGAACTGTGTAGTGCTCTGATACTAGCACCCCTAATAAAAAAACACTTAGTATTGTACATTTAACTGTCACCAGAACACTACTCTGGGCCGATACAGAGATTCATCTGGCGTGGCTTAAGGCATGCCCTACAAAGTGGAAGACATTTGTGGTAAATCGAGTCTCAGAAATACAGGAAATGGTTCCAACAGCTCATTGGCGACACGTGCGCTCACACGATAATCCTGTGGACCTTGTGTCTCGAGGTATGCAACCAACACTAATATGGGATTCCAAGCTCTGGTGGCATGGACCTGATTGGCTGCAACTAGAACCTTCATATTGGCCCTTAGACAGGAATACTAACAAATCTACTAGCATTCCAGAAAGAAGGGTAACAACATTACTTAAATGCTACCAAACGTGACGATTCATTTGTGAATAATTTTTCCTCACTAATCAGGCTACTCAGAACAGTCAGTTATTGTCTCATATTTATCTTCAACTGCAAGAAGTGTCGCAAGGAGCGAGACGCTTCATTGCTGCGACCCCAGGAGCTAAATAATACTCTGAGCAAATGTATTGGAATTATACAATATAGCTATATACATATAGGAAATATGCACAACTAGCGAATTTAAAAGATTGAATCCTATACTACTTTCTATTGAAGGTAACGTCTTGCTCGATGGTCATTCTAAATATTAAGGGGAGGCATCTGTGAAAAATGCTAAAATCCAGAGTTTACATCAGAACTGCTTGAAATTTTTCCATTAGGTGGGGTATAGGGAATCTAGTTCAGCTTTCAAAATTCATATTTCTATCTTAAATAGTTTTTTTACAAGAAAATATTTAGTGCCCTTTATAGTATGATTTTTGTATGTTATATAAATAGTCCCAGGTCATACAGTTTTTCTTTTAGAAACTTTAAATTTTAGATTCAGGTTTCTCTGTACATCAGTTATAATAGTTGCTATACTTTTAAAGTGTATATCAAGTATTTTTTGAGAAAAAAGTTTTTGTGTTTGAATATACGAAATTTTTCTTAATTTTTTTTGCAATTTTGAGATTTAAAATTCAGTAATATATAAACTATTTAATTTAAATAAACAAAAATACCAACTTTTATCCAACATTTATTTAGGAATATGTATGCAACGTTTAACACAAATTTATTGAGAATTGCAGAAGTTGGAGCATTTTGAAGGTACCAAAATGTTCAAAAATTGAAAATGGAGAAAAATGAATTTAAAGATTTAGATTGAAATTACACTACTTTCTCTACTTTTAAAACTCCATGCATCATATGCAGGCCCTACAGCTATCTTATAACCTTCTTTCCCTTTAATATGGTTACCTTCGGCCCTTTTTCATAATTTTTCTCTCTACAATAGTTTTTACCAAAAAAATGATAATTTAATTTTTTGCTGCAATTTCCTTACATTGGGAAACATATTACATTCTCTACAATTTTTGTTATAAATGATTGGAACTTTGGATTCTGGTTCCTTTAGATAATAGTTACAAAACTATATATGTAAAGTTTTGTCAGTTTTCTTTTTTCAATATCAATCATTATTTATTTTTTCATATACAGCCATAGTGACACCAATTTTTATTGAAAACTTATCTAGGAATATACCTATATGCAAAACTTAAAGAAATTCATTGAAAACGTTAGTGT
This sequence comes from Mantis religiosa, assembly GCA_030765055.1. Lineage (NCBI taxonomy): Eukaryota > Metazoa > Arthropoda > Insecta > Mantodea > Mantidae > Mantis > Mantis religiosa. Next base: position 5,032,861 of record JAUKNK010000017.1, on the reverse strand, counting down.
CTGGACTGTAAGGAGTATTAAAAGTACTACAAGTTGGACATGAAGAAAAATCTAGTTAGAAGCTCTAAATACAAACAACATTTTTTTTCTATGTTTCTAAACCCTCCTGCACTATATGAAGACCACTCAGCTAGTTTAATATCCTCTTCTTGTTTTAATTTAGTCACCTTTAACTGCTGCTTGACAGATTTATATTTGCTCAATGAAGTTTGATCACTTTGGTTTAGCTTTCACCTATCCCTAATACTGATAATTTTCCTGCTAAGAAGAGTTACTTTGCTTGCTGCAGCTTTTGCCTTAACTTTAAGTCTATCTTTATAACCCATATTAAATTCACTAACAGCTGCAATCACTGCAATTTGCAATTTCTTACTTAATACAAAAACTTCTTTGTGACATTTACTCCATGGAAACTTTCAGTAGCATTCTGTGCTTCTCTTTTAATGCAACTTTCCCATATAATTGTGCTAACTAATCTCTTTATTTTTGTCTATGAGATGGAAATTGTAAGTAGAATAGTTCATGCAATTCATACCCATGGTCATACGGAACATATGACTAGAGATATGACCCTTACCAATGCCCAGAAATACATCAACCATTCTTCAATTTACATCAAAAGGTGACCTACTAGAATCACTGTTAACTCTTGAGCTACCATATGTTTTCACATAACATTTACCTCAAGCATAGCATTCTAGTATCATTACTTACTATTATGGCTAGAACACCTTAAAGTTTCATTATATTTTGCTTTGAAATAGCCACTGTACCCCTAACTTAACCTGGTATGAATCATATACCTACTGTAGCAACAAGAAAGCAATTCAATGTTAAGTCAGGCTTTGTTCATATTCTAAACAATAATAATTTAAAATAAGCTACTATCCACAGCTTCCACTTGCATGTAAACCATATTTCACAAACACTACATGTCAGTGAAAATGTTTGTTTTCTTTCAAAGGTAGTAAGTGGGAAATAATATTTAAAAATGTTAGCGGAAAGGTTCAGTAACTTCCACAGACATCCAGAATATGTCTCTGCACATTATCACAATTACAGAATCAAACCGCGTAGTTTAAACCTGAGAATTGCATCACTTTCTTTGCGACACACGGGAAAATGCAATATAAATGGCCGAGCCCACCCACTCATGGGCGTTTAAATAATGACGTCGCTGCTCTTTAAATGGCGCTAGAACCTAACTGAGGGCATATTCTGAAACTACAATGTTTAAATATTACTTTAATGCAAAAAACCGAAATTGTTGTTTTTTGTCATTTTTGACGAAATTTCACCGATGCCTCCCCTTCGAGATTCTGTTATAAAGTTAAAGGACTAGTAATGGAAGTCGAAAGTTCGTAAGTCTGACGAAGCCAATATATCCTATAAGCTTTGAATGGTAACTACGAATTCAATAAAGAATGATCGCAATTTTTTTTATATTTTTATTTTTATTTATTAATTTATTATTTTTTGACAATGTACCTTTGCTCATCCTAATAATTTTGATACTCCTCAAATTATTTTCCCCTGGATACGATTCACTTGTCCCAGCATTTCTACCAGTCTTGAAAGACATGCTGGAAACCATTTTTGAGAGATATTTCAAAATTGTTTCCCCAGGCTTCCACACTGCTTCTGATGATGGATAATGCCTTCGACGAAGTCGTTTCTTTAAGATAGGAAACAGGAAAAATCACATGGGGCTAAACCCGGACTATAGAGAGGGTGAGGGATGCACTTCACGTTTATTTTTGCAAGATATTCCGCAACAAAATTGGCAATATGCGGCCACGCATTATCGTGTTGCAGCATCCATCCTGCTTCATGGAAATGTGGTATTTTGCTCCTGATATGGACTTGCAATGTTTTCAGGACATCCCTGCAGTTTTGTCCAGTTACTAATGTGCGTGCACGTACAACATGCTGATAAACTATTCCGTGAATATCAACGAATGAGATCACCATAACTTTCCCAGCAGAAGCACACACTTTTATTTTTGGGGGTTGGTGATGAAGCAGATATCCACACTGAGTTTTGCTGTTTGATCACAGGATGAAAATAATGTAGCCAAGTTTCATCAGCAGTGATTACGTTTAAAATACACTCCTGATCTTCCCCTAGCATCAACTTTAACTGCAGGTTACCTCCGCTGCAGCGGTAGGCGATACTGAACATGTCTGAATTTGCCTGGTTCTCACAGGCGCGAATCAGGAGTAACAACAATGAAACTACTAGGGCGTGTTTGTTTCACACTAGGCTAACAGAATAGAATAAGCTTGAATTTTAGTGCGAAAAATTATGACAGTTATTGAAGAGCCCTCGTAATGGCGTAGTCTGTCAGACACCTGTTTAGTAACATCTACCATTGTATAGTTAAGCAATCTTAAGGTAAAACGTGCATAAAACTGTCACCAATGTAGAAATCACGTGAGTGATTTCAAATCCCGGTCATGGCATTGAATTTATTATGTTGACTCAATGTACCTATATTTTGTTTAATCCAAGCTGTTATTTATCCAATATGGCAGATTTCCTAATTCTGTATACCACAGGGCATCGTAATTTCGGATATCCGAAATTAGGAATGAAAAATACTTTAGCGATCTATAAGACTTTCTGTTTATCAAATGGCGCTAGGACGTAGAAGGAGGTGGTCAGAAGAAGCAATGAGAGAAGCAGTAAAGGCCATCAAGGAGAAGAAAATGGTATTTTTAAAAGCTTCCAAATGGTACGGCGTACCTCGCTCCACACTAGAGAATTATGTAAACAGCAAACAAAAAGATATTGACAGTTTGTTGACTACAAAAGTCGGAAGAGTGCGCATTTGATGGGAAGCTGGAAGCCGAACTGGCTGCATACTGTACGGTTATGGATGATCGCTATTTTGGACATAGAAAGAAAGACATTAGACGAATGACATCCCAGCTAGCTTTAATAATAAATGTAAAGCATCCATTTGATACAAGTAGCGGTATGGCTGGAAGAAAATGCCTCAGGGATTTTATGAAAAGACACTCTCAACTGGCTTATCGCACTCCAAAAAGTTTCCGAAATTAGGCTTCCGTTTTGGCAATCCAATCCAAATTCTCTTTGATGGTTTTCGTTATATTTTATGTGAACTTACCTTGTAAGACATTCCTGACTAAGGGACTGTAAGCTAATATGAATATAAAACGCTGTCACAGAATATAGTGTCTATTGATGTACTATAACATGTAGAATACCCAAAAATAAAAATGGTAACCGAAATATGGCGCCCTTGTATTATCAAACAAAATAATTATTTTATTTATTTCCTTGGTCGTTAATTCATATATTTTATTTGGTGGCTCTATTAATTGTAGTAGTATATTCATATAAGCTGTTCCTAAGAACTGTGACACAGGAAATAATGTATTTGTTTTCGGAACAAGATACACTTAATTTTAAATACAACGCAGTTTAATATTATATTATCGCTAACCTATGAAGAGTAGAATTATTTAGTTCCAGGAAAAACTACTGCTTTGAGTATTGGAAATGCGTTTAATAAGAATTAATGGAGATTAAAGTGGTTGAAATATATGTGTGCGAGAGAGGAAGAGAGATAAAATAACGTTATTAAAAAGGATCGGTTAATATCTAAGTCGATATTGGAGATTTGTATAAAACCGTCTACATTTTATGTTGCAAAATTGTTTTTATTTTCCATTGGGGGTTAAACACGTGTGCGCCAAACTCGCTGGTCAGGTATAAGGAAACTGAAGCGTCTTGGCGCAAATAACTGATAAGAAACCCTCCTCCCTCGCGTAGGTCAGTCTTGCACGCATCGGAATATATTTGCTCGCGTCTGTGCCTATGTCCCAAGTGTGGTATCCCCGGGAGGAAGGATGAGGTGACAGAACACATAGGGTGGCCGTCTCAAGGAATCACTACAGTACAGAGGGCAGGGTGTCCACACTTTACCAGTTTGAAACTCCCAGTCAGGCCAGTACTGCCGGTATCCCAATCTACTTTGGCCCGGAAATGGCACCACGAGGACTGGTTCAGAGACCGGAGACCGACATACCAAAGGAGGAAGTGTTTATCATCCTGCCATACAACGCCGAGACTCCCGCCGACACTTCTACACTGAAAGACATCACCAGATGAGATATGATATGAAATGATACTGGAGATGAAACGGATGGACAGGAAATTCGGGGGTTGTTATTAATCTACCCAGCATTCATATAGCGACCTAGAAAACCCCCGAGAAAACCCATGTTTCTGGTAGACCGACCACGGGAATCGAACCTGGACCTCCCACTTCCGCTTGGTAACCGTGTTTTGAAGTCCTAAGTAACTATTTGCTTGTTTCTCGAGATGTATATAGCAAAGTCAATAATTGTTGAGCCCGCCTCGGTGACGTGGTGGTAGCATGTCTGCCTCACGTTCAAGAGGTCCAGAGTTCGAATCTCGGTCAGGGTGCGTTACCTGAATAAGGCTTTTTCCGGTGTTTTCCCTTATCCTGAAAGACGAATGTAGGGTAATTTTATGCTCCATGGACCCCGGGCTCATTTGAGCATCATTTCACCCATTCCATTCATCGTCCGATATGACTTAACGTTGGAGGACGTAAATTAAAAAAGCAACACTTATTGAACACTTTAGTCGCCGTGTAGCTACAACGAAATAAATATCAAGCAGATAAAAAATGAAGTGTTACATTCATATGAGACTCTTTACTTACTCTTCTACATAGCACTGTTACAAAATCTTAGTCTTCCATTTGTTTCATGTTAATGAAGATAAGTATCTGTAAAATAATTTTATTATTTATCTGATGGATTTGGTATTCCGTTTTGTTTTCATGACCAAGAGAAAGAGAAAGGGAATGAATAAACGACAGGAAATATCTCTGCAGTGGTTAATTCCACACAACATATTTATATATTTGGGGTAAATTCTATGCTTCAACGAGATATCGCATTTCAGAAAATAATTTTTTGAATAAAATCCTGGTAAAGGGTAGTTTCGAGTACGTAAGGACGAGAGAATCTACTTGGATGCATACCGTCCAATTTCTAAAACCCGGGAGAGTACCAGCTGTCTCCATATGAGGCGCCTGCGTTACTCCGGGGGTTTCTTTCCTGTTGGGCAAGACCTAGAGACTAACAAGCTCCCCCCCCCCCCACATTATAGGATGGAAGTGGATACGCCACTTATGCGTGTCAACCAACCCGAGAAGACTAGCGCTTCCCTCAGTCGGGCAGCAAGTGGTCCAGTACACTGACTTCCAGCTCTTTAGGCTAGCACCCGCGAACTTAAGGCTTCCCTCAACCCTTTCTGAGAACAGATGTCCCAGATCTCCCATGGGTATCCGGAACACACTGCCCCCTCAAGTCCAACCCAATCCGAACATCTCCCATTCAGGGAGGGGCTCGAACGTTCGGCCTGAGGTTCCCCAGTAGCGTCAGAGGTTCCTCGAATGCTAGGGGTCCACAGCGCCCGAGCCACGGCAGCTGAAGCGGTTGGATCCCCTCCGACGGGAGGTAGTTCTGAGTGGGAAGTGTTTGTTAGTACAAATATTCTGCTATAAAAATTAAGTAATTCCAAATTACGAGATTTTCTTGAACGTTACCCTGGTCATAAAATTCCAGACGAATCAACTTTGCGTAAGTTACCTACAAAAATGTTATGAAGACACGTTAAACCGAATACGTGAACGGGGGAAAAAGTTGTGTATCAATTAATGAGACAACCGATTCAGAGAGGCGTTATGTAACCAATCTAGTGATAGCGACGCTAGAAGCTAATAGTGCCGGACAAATATTTCTTCTGATCTCTCAAGTTATGGAAGCTGTTAACCACTGTCATTTATGCAAACAGTTCGATAAATCCAGGAGATGTTGAACATAAATAACAACCGATTCTTTATAATTGACCGCACCATAGCTGAGTGGTTAGACCGTTTGGCTGTCACCAAAGCTTCAATCCCAGGAAACGGATTTATGGTGGTCAACATAGCGCTGGGGCTGGGTTTCTCCGAGTCCTCCGGTTTCCCCCGCACTCATTCCAGCGATGCTCCATCATCTTTCCTATCACCTCATCTCTCATACTTTTACTTTCGATCTGGGGCTGATCCCTCATCCCGGAATCTCTCTGATCAGGAGACCTCTGATTCTCAACCCGTTGTCTAAGGTTTAGAAGGCCCTATGCTCCTCTAAAGCATATACTGGAATTCAATCATTCCTTTTTTAAGATTATACTGTCCACATACACACACATCATTCCGAGATTCAAAACGTATATTTGTTCTGAAATATTGGCTGAGATTGTTTGGGTGGACTACAGTACCACGTCTCCTTACTGTAAATATGTTGCAGAGAAAGGGATTAACTAACCAAGCAGGATGGCTAAAGTGGTTTCGGCTGTGGCCTGCATTCGGAGGTCCCAAGTTCGATTCCCGTGATCGGTTTTACGAGGGTTTTCTCGGGTCGCTAGGCAAATGCTGGTTAAGTTAATTATATCCCCCGAATTCCCTATCCCTCCATTTCATCTCCATTATCATTTCATATAATCTCTCATCTGGTGGTCTCTTTCAGGGTAGAAGTGTCGGTGGCAGTCTCGGCGCTGCATGGTAGGATGATATGATGTTGGTAAAATCTATGGTATCCAGCCGGCTTAGTGGGCTGTTTCAAGACCACGGTGGGCGGGATGCCGGTTTTGCTGGCCTGCCTGGGCGCTTCGAACTGGTAAACTGTAGAGACCCTGCCCTCTGCACTGTCTATCTACTTGCGATGGCCGTTCTGTCCCCTCTCACCTCATCGTTCCTCCCAGGGACACCCCACTTGGGGCATGGGTATAAAAGATCTGGTCTTTTCGCAGTGTCTCCGTAACAAATCCAGTCCAATCCAATCCAATCCAATCCAAAGGAATAATCTTTGAAAAGACTGGGTAGAAAAATCATTGTAAATCCTACATTTATTATTTATTATTTTACCTATGCCATTATTCTGCACGTTTCCTGCCACGAAATTTTGATTACCGTTATTTTACATTTGCAGCTGTGAAAGTGAATTTTGTCGTTGTAATATCTGTATGACATCGTTTCTCTGCTCTTGCACACTTACATTGAACATTACGCGGACCATAACTTCGGTCATATCTCTCCGTACTGTAGTTGTATGAAGGACTTCCCCTTCCATTGTTCGATCTTATATGATAAGGCCTTTGTCGCTGGAAAGTTTGGTGATTTTGGTGCTGACAGAATCTTAGATGGTTTAACCGTGGTTCCCTGTAGAATTGCTGTCGATTTTCCATATCTCTACGTGACTCTGCGGAGTGACGTTGTTGAGACATATTTGGCCGATTGTGCTGGCGTTATGCACATCTATCGCCTTGGTTGCCCCTAGCCTCGTTCCTTGATTGAAACTTCGAAGAATATTTGTTATTCGGAGGTCCTTGCGACTCAAAAGAAGTTATCAGATCAAGTATGTCGTGCAAGCTCTTAGGAATGGCTATTGTGAGGTAATGTCGAATCCGCTCCGGAAAATGATTCGAAATTAACTGCACAAGATCTTCCTCTGCTACCGGTGGATCTATTAATCTACAGTTTTGTGCAGGGATCAGGAGATAATCCGACATCGTCACTTGGGATCGCGGATCATATTTTTGTGTAGCTAAATTCAAACGAAAAACACTTTGCGCTTGGCTATTCAAAAATTTCGACACAAATAGTTTGCAAAAATGTGCATAATTCTTGCTGTCTGGCAGGGCAACTCGCAACCAAGTTTTAGCTTTCCCTTTTAATGTAGACCTCACGACAAACATTTTTAATTCATCCGGAATTCCTTTTACTTTAAAGTATTCATCCAAATCTAGCAAATATCTCTTCTTGTTCATTTTCTCTGCGTCAAAATTTGGCGGACTGACCTCATTTAGAATTTGTAATTGAATGTTGTAAACATAGGTGATACATTTTTGTTACAGTTAGAGGCGGCACTACTATCAGAGACATTTACCTGATCTACAACAGTGCTACTGCGTCCTGGAGAGGACTCTGACACATGCGTATTTAACACATCATCACTTAACCTATGTGCATTAGAATTAGAATGTAGTTCTAGTCTTTTTAAGCTATCCCTAAGCTCGTTAATAAAGCTTTCATGTACATCCCCCCTTTTAACAATTTCAGTAAGGGTAGCATCGAGTTGCGTTTTTTCTTGTGACTTCTCTACTTAATCATCTGTCATTAGTCTTTGAATTTCTCTCAATTTTAATGTATTTCTACTCTCATTTTCCCTAATATGATTGTCAAATCGACGTTGCTCTTCCTGAAATTTCACCTGCATCTCTCTCTCTCTCTCTCTCTCTCTCTCTCTCTCTCTCTCTCTCTCTCTCTCTCTCTCTCTCTCTCTCTCTCTCTCTCTCTCTCTCTCTCTCTCTCTCTCTGCTGTCACATACTTAGGAGGTTTTTGTTATTTTCTCCTGATTCTCTCTGATTCTGTCACACATATCACTGCTGTTAGTCCCTAGTCTTAGCACACTATCTTTCATTTCTCTCACAATTTCATCTACTTCGAAGGCCAAACCAGAAATATTTCTCTCCAGCTCTTCCTTCAGTCTATTTTCTAGGCCTACCATTTCACCTTTTATATCTGACCTTAACAACTCAATTTGTATTTCATGGGCTTCAAATTTACTATGAATGTCTGCTTTTTGTGACTCAAATTTTTTACCAATGTCTGTTTTTGTGACTCAAATTTATTACTAATGTCTGCTTTTTGTGATCCAGATTTATTATTAATGTCAGTTTGTTGTGATTAAAATTTGTTACTAATGTCTGCTTTTTGTGATTCAAATTTATTACTAATGTCAGTTTTTATATTGTCCATTTCAGTTTTAATTTCTGTCAGGATAGCAGATAAGTCCACCGAGGGAAAGGCAGGAGGGTTTGTCGTTATAGGAGCACGTAGGGTGGTTCCTACTGTAACAGAGGGTTGGGCGTTCTCTACCTGAATTGGCCTGTCACTCTGGTGAAATACTTCGGTGGTCTCCCGGTCAGCTGTGAGATTTTCCGTCTCCATTACGTCAGCTAAAGTCTGCCTGTTTCTACTTAGAAGACACTTCCTCAATCTCCTATCACTCCTTAATAGCATCTAGTTTCTACTTCTCTTATTTACTAAAACATGCAGCGTATGAATCTGTATTAATTTTACTTCATTGGGAATTGTTTTTCGATTGTTCTGCTTATTTCTTTGAAGCGGATCCCTCGATGCACAGCCTATTAACCCACTCGCACTTGCGAATTCACTCTTCAACGAGAGATAAAAGAGTCTTTTGCCCTTCTGTCTCTTTTAAATTTTATGCACTACACACACACACACACACACACACACACACACACACACACACACACACACACACGCACGCGCACACACACACTAAACTTTATTGCCGATGAAGTCTCAGTGTTGGTCGACAAACTGCGATGATCGTTGTCGTCCTCATAATCTCGGTAAACTGGTCTCCTTGTCCCTTTGATCAACTTCTCGTAGTCCATCAACTGGGCGCCATTTATTTGTGGCAGTCGGGGGTGTATGGGTGAGTATTGCCGCGCGGTTCAGCTCAATTATTTGGCAGGAGCTTGACTCCCAGGGTTGTCAGCATCGCTAACAAAATTTGACGAATATCGATGTCCTCGGCTGCTCTCGGAGTCGTCCTAATATTTATAAATATAGGATTTTCGGCAAGGATCTCTTGATACAGGGCGTTCTGGGTGGATCAGTCATGGTACGTGGAAAGAAACACAGGTTAATTCTCTTATGACGACCGATTGTATTTCATTTACTCTCGAAATACATGCTAATTAGGCTAACTCTAAATGGTAAGTTTCGCGTTTGCGTGGTAGCACTCCCGTGTATATAACACAAGTCGTCGGGTTAGAACACCGCTATTAACTAGCTTTAATCGAACGGGATTTCTTTAGCTTGCTCGCCCGTTCCTTAAAGAACGCGATATCTGACTTCGTGCTGGTTAGCATGACAATCTCGCTCGACTCCAAGCCACCGATTGATTTCAGATATCTGTTTGTTTCCGGCTAGGTCATATGACACTTCGCTTCCCCCTTCAGCTCATTATTTTTAATTAGTTGGTCGGTAGAAAACATGTGGAGTCCCAGTTACAAGAAATCTCACACACAAAGACCACCTAAAATGTCGCCTTCCTGTCAACTATGAAACTAAACGCGGGGTGATCTATGATTGGGGTCAGCTGTCCTAGGGGAGGAAAAATCCAACCGTTCAGAGCTCGCAACAATCTTGACATTTCACACAATATATTTCTTTTGGTATACGTATATATTCCTTTAACATAAAATTAGTCTACTCGAGGAAGAGGGTACCGCTTCATGTTGTAAGACATGTGACAAGAGTGTTGTAAGGAGGTGAAGCTGTGTAAGCAGTTTGTAGTTGTCATCGATCTTTGTGTTGTCGATTGTGATACGTCATGCAATTCTGCTGCCGCGCAGTGCGCTTCCATGCAAATAAAGAACATTTAGATATTCGGTAAATTTGACTTTTAATTCTACGAAACCACAAAGTCACAATTGGTGTCAGGAGTGCGACGACATGGAGCCGGCATGGGCACAGATTCTAGCGAAGATGAACGAATTACCAACGAAGACGGAGGCGGCAAACGACAAACTAACCACCGAGCTGAAGCAAATAAAAGCGGCGAAAGACAACGTGGCCACAGAGCTGAAAAAATAAAAGCAGCGAATGACAACCTGACCACAGAGTTGAAGCAAATAAAAGCGGCGAATGACAACCTGACCACCGAGCTGAAACAAATAAAAGCAGCGAATGTTAACCTGACCACAGAGCTGAAGCAAATAAAAGCGGCGAACGACAACCTGGCCATAGAGCTGAAACAAATAAAAGCAGCGAATGACTACCTGACCACAGAGTTGAAGCAAATAAAAGCGGCGAATGACAACCTGACCACCGATATGAAGCAAATAAAAGCGGCGAATGACACCCTGGTCGCAGAGCTGAAACAAATGAAGACGGCTACCGATAACCTCACGGAAAAATGAAAGCCATAAACAACAGCCTCACCGCGAAGATGACCGAATTGACCACGGAGATGAAAGAGATAAAGTTCGAAGAGCAGCTGACCGGCGTGAGGGATGACGTCTTGGAGCTGGGCAATCGGATGGATCAAGTGGAAGAGCGCGCGAAGACCTGGAGAGCCGCGTTAACGAGCTGGAGGGAAAGGCCGAAAGCAACGCAAGATCCCGGAACGCGATGGTGGAGGACATCGTCGGCACGAGGTTGAAGGACTTGAAAACAGATACCCCGGGACGCGACACATCTGCACGCGTTAATGCTTCTAAATACGACGACACAACAACTTTCAAAGTCTTCATCCGCCAGTTCGAACTGGTATTCAAGCACAACAATTGGTAGCCAGAGGAAGAGGCCTCCCTGTTATTAGCCGGCCTCCAGGGATGGGCCGCAGAAATCCTGAACTCGGTAGAGACAACGGCGGCACACAAGGACATGTGAAAGTCCTTGGAGAATTGCTTTGGAAACCACAGCTTAGCCGCAGCGTACCACAGCCAGCAAAAGGCAAAGGCAAGGTCACAGCTGCCAGGGGAGAAGCTGCAGGAGATCGCCCTGGCAGTTGAGCAACTTGCTAGCAAGGCTTTAGTCCACCTCCTACCAGAGTTCGTATCCGGGAAAGCCGCCTTTACATACGTTGGCGGAATACGAGACACGGAGATACGTCTGCGTCTAATGCTCGGCGACTATAATACCGTCCACAAGGCGCTAAAGGTAGCATTAAGGATGGAGGTGGCCAAGGTATGAACTACCCTGACGTCGAGAACGAGGGTTTACCGCTACACCAGAGACAGAAGAAGAGCCGAGGGACGCCCGCGAAGAGGTAGTGGCCTGTGTGGGGGTGTGGACAGCCGGGACACATGGAGAGACACCAGCTACCTACACCAGGAAGAGCAGCCGCAAACCAAGTAAGGGCCGTTGAGGAGAGGGGCACGTCAGTAGTATAGAATTGAGAGAATCAGCACAGTGTAGATACGATGTTGAACTCTCCTCTGTGTTAATATATGAGTGATGTAGAATGCTCATTGATTTAGAACTCTCCTATATGAAAATCGAGTTGTAAAAGAAGGGCAGTGTTGGCGTAGTGCCGTTCTCCCCTGTGCAGTGAGATGTTTTTGAGGGTTGGGGTGATGATGATGATGATGATTGTGTGTGTGTGTGTGATGTGTGATGGGTGGGATGGGTAACGGGGTTCCGGGGATGTTTGAATTAAATGTGAATTCTTTTCGATGTATGTGTGCTTGAACTCTCATGTATGAATATCGAGTCTAGGGTTCGATATTGTGATGGGGCGGGGTGGGTAACGGGGGTTCCGGGATGTTTGAATTAAATGTATTGATAGTAATTCTTCGATGTCTGTGCTTTAACTCTCATGTATGAATATCGAGTCTAGGGTTTGATATCTATTACGTTCAGTGCTTCGATGTCTGTGCTTAAACTCTCATGTATGAATATCGAGTGTAGGGTTTGATATCTATTACGTTTAGTGTATGATATATGATGCATTATCGTTAATCTTTAGATAAAAGAATATCGAGAGAATGATTAGGTATGATTACTGGGAGAGATTTATGAAAATAAATGTAATAAGACATTCTGGTAAGGGGTGTTCCCTATGCAGAATCTCTGCTTGAGCTACGTATCCAAGAGCGATGTAAAGGTTAAGAAAAGGTTAAATTCCATTCCCACATCGAGGTACGAGAAAATATAAATCTATTCCACATTGAAGTATAAGGGTGATGACGTGTTGTCATTCCTCAGTAAAGGTTAAGAAAAGGTTAAATTCCATTCCCACATCGAGGTACGAGAAAATATAAATCTATTCCACATTGATGAAGTATAAGAATGGAAATGTAAATCTATGTGAGAGGGTCGCATGACAAAGAAATGTCCCCTCTAAGCATGATAAAAGTGGTACATAGCAAGTGTATATAAAATAAAAGCACTACCCATCTCTTTAAGAATGATAAAAAAAAATTGAGAGAAAAGTATAAGAATGCAAATGTAAATCTGTTTGAAAGGGTTTTCATGATAAAGGAACGCTCCCTCTAAGCACGATAACCTAAAAAGAATATTCCCTCTAAGCACGATAAAAGTGGAATTTAACATCGAAAATAAAATAAAAGCACTTACCATCTATTTAAAAATGATTAAGATAACGAGAGAAAAGTATCTCATCTTTAAGTATATATGAGTAATACAAAGCTGATCAATCAATACGATAATATATATACGCAAGTAGGGATCTATAGTGTAGATATCCTAACTATCCATGGCAAGATATCACCCTCCATATAAAAAAATTGTTTAGAAAATCTCCCCTCAGTATTACGAATACTCCACTGAACTACATCCTTCTTGGTATGTGGGTCAGAGTAAAAAAAGAAAAAGAGTTAATCTCTCCAGACTGGTGGCAGGGGTGGTCAAAACATTCTTATTGCTGTAGCGAAGTCTAATTTTGTCAAATAACGTTAGGAAAAAAGAATATATTTTAAAATTAAACGAATGAATCTATATATTTGTATGAATGATGAAACAATACTATGAATGTGTTAGTATACCAAATGTAAAAAAAATTAAATGTTCAGAAAAATATATTTTGTACAAGTATGTGTGTGTAAAAAATGTGTAATTATATCCCCCCCTCCAAGATGTAGGGAACGAATCACAGTTAGTGTGCGCACGCAACATGGTGTTTGGGAAGGAGAGATACGGTTGGAGGGGGTGTAAAAAATGATGAATCTATATAAAGTTTAAACTATGATGATAAAGTTACTAGTATTACCTTTGAACTTATAACGTAGTCACAACTACTTTAAACACATAGCGTAATATGTAGACAGTAACACCTCTCCCGAACGGTGGGGGGCGGAGCATCTGTTAATAAATACCGCAGCACGGATGAGTGAGGAGGCAGTCGATTCTCTGGAAATATGGATCCTACAGGTAAGAGAGAAAAATTGTATATTGTAATTCATTTTTTATCTCTGTTTACGAAGAATGTTGAAGTAATACTGATTCGTGTGTGCTTATATGTTTGTTTCAGATCATGAGATGCTTCAGCTAAATCAACTAGCTGAAGGTGGAACACATCTTCCCACAAAGAAACTACGTGAATTAGATCAGTCCGTTCAACACATCATTCGATCCGTCAAAACCGTGAAGACCAGATATGGTGAACGGGTCGTCGTCGAAACATCAGATTTCCAAGTCTTCCTCCCGGAGAGATTCAAACACATGACCGCAGCGCAGAAAGGTCTACTAAATCGTGGTGACTGCATACTCCAATAACATGGCGAGGAAACACTAGAAAGTGATTTCAAACGACATAAATTGTCTTTTTTAAGCAGCCCGTTATGTCGTCAAAAGGTGAGTATAATTATTTAATAAAATTTCATAAAAAAAGTGATAATGTAGTTACTTGCATGTAAACGTGAAATCGTACATGTTGTATTAGAACTTAAAGTGTTAATTATCGCACGTCATGTAGTATTAGTAATTGAATGTAGTTACTTGCATGTAAATGTGAAATCGTACATGTTGTATTAGAACTTCAAGTGTTAATTATCGCACGTCATGTAGTATTAGTAATTGAGAGTGAACGTTGTAGGGTTAATTTTCATGTGTAATAATTACGTACATGTGAATATCGTAGTTCAGCTACGTTATTTCACATGCATGTTAGTTACGTTTGTTTGTTACACGTAAAAGTAACGTTGTAAGTGAAAAAAGAACGTTAATTTATATGTGTAAAACGTACATGTGAATATCGTAGTTTAGTTACGGTATTTTACATGTATATGGTTTACGTTGTGTGTTTTTATCATTTATGTAAGGGAGAGAGCATTACGTAAAACAGTTACATACAATCTGAATATTGTAATTACGTGATGATAACAATAATTGTAAAATACATAATCATTATGTAACTATTTTCATATGTAAAAGCTACATGCATGTTACGTTCTACGTAAAGTATAGAGTTTACGTAAAATTGAGATTCATACATGTAAAAGTTATTAACATGTATGTTATTTCTGTTACCACCTTACATACATGTAAATCAATGTTCCCGTATGTAAAGTTAATCGAATGTTGTAATTGCATTTTCAGAAACGGCGACAAGATGCTCCGATACCGCCGCTGGACAACCCTCGATTCAGCAAGATGAAACCCGTTCGAACGTGACCCAGGCTGAACGATTACGATGTATTCACAGTGAGTCTGCTTTCAAAAACCGATTATCTACCTACGAAATTCACAACTGTGTTAATATACTTGACCCCGTCATATTCTTAGCAGAATGCAAACCTTTAATTTTGAATGAAATTGATAAGGGCTTAAACATGTATAAATCAGGTCTTAAGATAGGATCCTGTTTATCCTGTCAATATGTCATAATATCACAAGAGAGCGATAATATTCATACATTTAACTTTAACAGTAAACTTGAGGGGATATTGCAATCTACAGATAAATCTATATGGTATGCAGAGAAGATTGTACAACCTATACTAGGTCATATGGATAATTTTGAATCGCGTACCAGTTCAAAAGCTTTATACAGTATTGAGAAATTAACAATATATGTGACACAATACGATTCATTGAATGCAGGGATGTATACTGAATTACCCGACTTTATAAAATCGAAGAGAGCTGTTATTAACATTCGTAATACTGATAAATATTGCTTTGCATACTGTCTGTTAGCATCAAAATACCCAGTAGAACGTAACAAGAATCGACCCACCTCCTATAAAAGATATGATTTTCTTAACGAATTTAACTTTGAGAATATAACATTCCCCGTATCATTGAAAGATGTAGAAAAATTCGAGAATCAAAATTCAAATATTTCAATAACGATATACGGTGTTGAAAATAAATCGATTGTTCTCTTATATCAACCAAGAGAGATAAAATCACATCATGTTAATATTTTAATGTATAAAAGACATTATTGTCTGATAACAGACTTATCACGTTTGCTAGGAATGCAGCTAACTAAACATAATGGGCGAAAATGGTTATGTAACAATTGTAACTTGTATTTCACATCAGAATCACGTTTAAATAGCCATAAAAAGCGGTGTATGATGAATCAAATTATCAGAATGCCCGAGGCTGGTAAAACTGATCTCGTTGAATTCAACGCATATTCGAAATGTCTAAAAGTTCCATTCGTGGTTTATGCAGACATAGAATGTATCTTACGTAAGGTAGATTCGTGTCAAGATGTATCGAGTAAAAGTTGGACACGTACCATTCATAAACATGAAGCGTATGCAATTGCATTACATTTGGTCTGTAGTTATGATAAAAATTTAACACGTTTAAAATCATTTGAAGGTCCATATGCAATTGAAAATTTTCTTAAAGAATTAACGTTAATTGCAAATCAGGTCATTAATATATATGCTAATAAAATTGAAATAAGTATGAGAGATGTGGATGAGCTAGAATATCAAAATGCAACACGATGTCACATATGCAAACGTGAATTTCTTAACTCGTGCATAAAGGTTCGTGATCATTGTCATTTGACTGGAAGTTACGTTGGCCCAGCTCATAAGCACTGCAATTTAAATAGGAAAATGCCAGGATTCATACCAATATTCTTTCATTGCTTGTCAAAATACGATGCTCATTTCATAGTAAATAAACTAGGTTACGATACGGAACCTATCAACTGTATTGCACAAACTTCTGAAAATTACTTATCCTTTAGCAAAAGATATACAAATTCGAATGGAATGAGTATATATCTAAGATTTCTGGATAGCTATCGTTTTTTGGATTCAAAACTTAGTAACCTTTCGGATATGTTAGAAGCAGATGATTTTCATTACACCAACAATATGTACACGAATCCTTTGCATAGACAACTGATGAAACGCAAAGGTGTCTTCCCGTACACGTATGTGGATTCTATAGAAAAATTATACGAGAATAGTCTACCATCCAAACATCAGTTTGATCATGTAAGCGATGAGGATTATAGTCATGCTAGAACGGTATGGAATGAATTCAATGTTAAAAATCTGGGTGAATATTTAACTATATATCTCAAGTGCGATACATTAATACTAACGGACGTGTTTGAACGCTTCCGTGAATTAAGTATCGGTTTGTACGGACTCGACCCGTGTCAGTATTACACACTTCCCGGATTAGCTTATGATGCAATGTTAAGAACGACTGGTGTACAGATTTCATTATTAACAGATAAGACTATGCTAGATTTCTTCGAAGAAGGAATACGAGGTGGAATTTGCACTGTGTCCAAACGGTATGCAAAGGCGAATAACAGATACATGACTAGCTATGATAACACTCAACCAACTAATTATTTAATGTACGTTGACTGCAATTCTTTATATGGATATACAATGGAAAATAATAGCTTACCATACACTGATATAAGGTGGCTAACTGATGCTGAAATTAAATCAATAGATTTTATGTCTATTACAAGTGATTCTGACGTGGGATATGTGTTGGAAGTAGACTTTAAATATCCACTGGAACTTCATGATATACAAAATGATTTGCCATTATGCCCTTTGAATGAAATCGCGCCAGGTGATAAGTATACAAAATTGCTAACAACATTGAATGATAAAAATAAATACGTATTACATTATCTCAATTTTCAACAATGTGTTAAACTTGGTTTGATTCCATCGCGTATACATAGAGTAATAGGTTACAAACAATCTAACTGGATAAATCCTTACATTGAACTCAACGCTCGTAAACGTATTGAAGATAAGACGAAATTTGGTCAAAATCTATGGAAGTTAATGAATAATTGTGTTTATGGAAAATTTATAGAGAATGTAAAACGTTATAACTCATTTTCCAGCTACCAGCTGGAAACGAGCGCGTAAATTGTTAGCTCGACAGACATGTATAAGGTAAGTGATTTTTGATGAAAATTTAATATGTATAGAATTGGTCAGAGATGAAATATTGATGAATAAGCCAATATACATAGGACAAGCAATCCTGGATCTATCCAAACATAAAATGTATGATTTTTATTATGAAATTCTGAAGAAAAATTTGAAAGATGTAACTTTAATCTATACGGACACGGATGCTTTTCTCTTTGAATCTAGCTGCGATATATATGAATTTATTAAAACCAATATACATTTATTCGATACATCGAATTATCCAATGGATAATGTGTATGGTATTCCGTTAGCAAATAAGAAAATTTCAGGATTATTCAAGGATGAGCTAGCCGGTAGAGTGATGACTGAATATGTAGGGTTGAAATCGAAATTATACTGTTATCGATATGATACTGAAGTGATTAAAAAATCAAAAGGTGTAACAAAAGATTCGATGAGATTCATAACCTTTGAACAATATCTCTCATGTATTACACATCCTGACACGATACTTCGAAGCATGCAGACATGTTTCAGAAGTTATAAACATGATGTTCATACCATTGAATCTAATAAGATAGTTTTAAGTGGTATCGATACAAAACGATACATTCCCAATAATTCATTTTCAACATTAGCATGGGGACGTTATGCTATAGAAAATTGTCAAGTGTAATTTTCTTTTTCTTTTCTCAATAAAGCATAGATTCAACTGAGTTAAAAGGTAATACTAGGCCACGATAATAACATATTACTGTATTTCAAAAAATAAAATAATTGAGTTTCAAGTATAATTGTAAAGTGTGTTACAACTGAGTTAAAAGGTATTACTAGGCACATGATAATAACATATTATTGTATTTCAAAAAACGAAATAATTGAGTTTCAAGTATAATTGTAAAGTGTGTTACTAATTACATGATAATAACATATTTACTTCATTTTAAAATATATTTACTAATTATACCAAAATGTTATTATCATATCTCCGTTAAGGGGTGAGGGGGGATTTATATATAATCAATGTGAACTAGCATGTACAAAGGCTCTTATTTCAGCTATAATCATGTATGATGTTTGTTTAACGTATATTACTAATTACTTCAAATTGTAATTATCATGTTTACGTTAAGGGTAGGTGAATTTATATATACTCAATGTGAACTAGCATGTACGTTATGTTAAAATCTCTACAATTAAATGTTAATTCAACTATAATCATGTATGATTTTTTTTTAAAACAGTATAAAAATGTTATTATCATGTTTAAGTTAAGGAGATGTTAATTTATATATAATCAATGTGAGCTAGTAGCTACAGAAGATATCAGGTATCAATGTGAACAAAAGAATAAAACACAATATATCATTAAAATTATATTTCTTTATTGAGTTGTGTGTTTTTTTTTATTTATACAATGTCCACCTCATTAATCCATTCACGGGTAGGAAATCCTAACCATTTCACCAGAATCCTATCACCACGACGTCTGATGATCCTTTCAACTAAATACGTGTCTGCATATTGAGTTTTCTGTAATTCATAACCGTAGAATGCTCCTGCAATCAGTTTACCCTCCAGATCCTCGATGAGATAGGTCAATGGATGTGTCCTTTGCACTGTACGTATCCTAAAGACTTCAACACTCCAATTTGGTAGATAACCTTTCTCCATAACACCTTTATGCTTAGAAATCCTCACGTAGTCACCAACACGATGAAGTCTAGATCTTCGCTTCTCACGCAGACTTCTATCATATTTGTATACGCTGAGCAGGAGAGAATTATCACGAACTTCTACAGGCTTCATACGAATCGTTCGATGGTAAGTATTATTGTATGTATGAATAATTCTAGGTAGTATGTTTATCCATTGATATGAGCCTTGAACAATAAATTCCTTATGCAAAATCAGTTTGATCGTTCGTATTAAACGTTCCACTGCAGCAGCCTTAACGTGAGTGAATGTACTGTAATGATTAATATTATTACGATTCATTAGTTCGCGGAAATGTTTATTGTAAAACTCCCTTCCTTTATCAGATTGAACATTCTTCGGAAACGATTCCATTTCATTCAATATCTCCTCCATAGCAGTCGAAACGTTAATACCACTTTAATCACGTAATGGTCGTGCATAAGCCATATTGGAATAAAAATTGCATGCAAGAAGAATATACTTATAATTCCTATTGTCTCTTGCATAATTAGACATGTCCATAAGATCTATTTGTACTAAATCGTTCATTCCTTTGCTTATGATCTTACGACGTAAAAATCGTCTTCTAGCTGGTGCATGTAACTCGGTTGCAATGCGACGTTTTATCATGCTATAATTTTTGATGTTTTAAGTTCTGTAATAATTTCTTCTATCTCGGGTGAGTGCTTCAAATTACCTGCATCCCTCGACGCAACTAATAATCTTAATCTGTTTATTATTTCATTCGGATCGTTCCAGTAGATGTAATCTAAGTTTCTCTGCGGTACATGTTCTTTCCAACGTAGACCAAATGCAGTTCGATTACTAACAAGGTCACGAATGATATGACGATACTTGAACCCTCGATTTGCTCTTAAGCGTCCATCTCTTGAATAACCGTGTCTGTAAACTTGAGTATTCTGTAAGATTTGCGAATACACGTCTAAATCATCATCTGTGTACGATGTCTTGTGAGGTAAACGTTTAAATAATAATTCATATAAGCCTGCTGTGGGTTCATACGTTTCTGTTCCTATCTGAACACCATCAGATTTAAACACAACTGTCTTGTTACGGGTATAGTTTTCAGTAACCTGAGTAAATATCGATATTTAGGTTGTTGCAACGATTTCGAGTTTATGTAGAGGTTTTCGAATCTCAGACCGTTCTCGTGAATAAGCAGGTTGAGTAAAACGTTCGTTTTTCCAGCATTTGAACTGCCCAGTGTGAGCGCTCTAGTGTTACTCGGAAACAACGTACCGTGTCGTCCTTTGCGAATGTCATCCTCGAAATCTAACACCTGTATGGGTAGCGTACACTTTTGCTTTACTATCTCCATATCGCGACTAATACTTATAAAGCATAAGTTTTGTCTTTTATTTCGTTCGTGATAAGGGCAATCTATGTCTTTACTGGATTTAGCCAATCGTCATAGGAATCGTATACTTATAAAGCACACGTTTTGCCTTTTTTATTTCATAGTGAGACATGCGCTCTACACGTGCACGCAAAGGTTCGGGAATTCTTAATTCCTTGATTAATTCATTACCATTTGAGGCACATTTACCGGGTTATCGTTTCTGCGCTCCCGGAACGAAACTACATAAACGCTTGCAGAGAGGTGACTTACCGGTGAACGGGTTAGATTCAGCGTGTCTCGATCACGATCGGGCTTACGCAGAGAGTACTGATACAGAATCTCGTCGTCTAGCCGATAAGGTGTTGGTAGAGAAAGCTTGGAGACGTGTAAAGTCTGCCGACGCTTCTTTGGGCGAACGACTTGCAGCTCGACTTGTGACTACACTTATGAAGGGTAAATTGGCAGCGGGCGCTGGCATGCGTAAACGTCGCAACAAGAGAGGTGGTTTCTTACCTTTGCTACCACTTTTAGCAGCTCTAGGTGCAGCAGGTGGTCTAGCTGGAGGTGCTGCTCAGATTGCTACGGCTGTCAATAAGAAACGTTCCGATGCAAAACAACTTGCGGAATTAAAACGTCACAACGAGCGCATGGAATCTTTGGCTCAGGGCAAAGGTCTTCGCCGTAAGAGACGTCGTAAGGGTAGAGGATTATATCTTCGATCAAAAAACTCGGGGCAAGGCCTATATTTATCCCGGAAAAGCCCTGAGTGCTAACGAGATCGATTCGTATGCACGACGTCTACACATTCCACATTTTAGAGGTGTCTACATGATCGATAAACTACCTCCACGTCCTCGATATTATGAGAGAATAGTAGTGAATCTGGATACATCAAATAACCCTGGTACACATTGGGTTGCTGTACGTAAGGATGCTGACGTTGCCTACTACTTTGACAGTTTCGGCGATCTGAGACCTCCGGAAGAGATAGAAACGTACCTTTCGGGTGTCAAGCTCCTATATAATACGACGAGATTTCAAGAATTCGATTCTGTGATTTGCGGTCACTTGTGCCTTCAGTTTCTCCTCGATGAGTTACACGATCACCGTGAGTGGTAGTGATACCAGCTTCTCTACATTTCTAAATCCACCATTACATCTGGATCCTAACGGACATTACGAGATAGCTCTATTGAATTTTGAGACTTTTTACTCGATTCCGAATGTGGACGAGAGTAATAATCTATTCCATTACGTTCGCGATGGAAAAGTCGAACGTATAGTAATTCCACCGGGTACTTATGAATCGGATGATATCGCCAGATTGATCAAGGATACTCTCGACATCGGTGACAACTTTATTCTACGTGCAAATAATAACACCATGAAATCAGAAATTCAATCTCCCTATATTATCGACTTTAGTCGTGAGAGATCTATTGCTTCACTTCTCGGTTTCACCTCTAAACAGAGGGTACCGGCAAACGTGCTGACCGAGTCTAATGATTTGGTTAACATATTCAAAGTCAGCATCATACGTATCGAGTGTAGTCTTGCAACGGGATCTTTCATCAATGGTAAAAGTGGTCACTCTCTGTATGAATTTTTTCCATCGGTACCTCCAGGTTATCATATTTCGCAGGAACCATCAAGTCCTATATATTTACCAATCATCGATACGAATCTCATTGATCATCTCGACATTAGAGTGGTAGACCAGAACGGCGATAAGTTAGATTTCAGGAACGAAACCATCACTGTACGATTGCACATACGTCGTAATGGGTATAAGTTTTAAGAGACGATGCTATATTAAAAAACATTTCTCGAGATTGACCTCTACTCGATCATCGACCCGCAAGCTAATCACATCGTCTAATCGAAGATTTCTCGCTAACTTAGGCTTCAAGGTTCTATGATGGATGTGTTGGACGTGACCGGGATTCCGACCTTTGATGATAAGATCAGTAAGGAGGAAGAACACGTATTCCTACCGTAAAATACGTCAGCTCTCGATGTGAACGATGAAATTAGAATTCCATGTCAAGCTGAAGATTTGTACACGCTTCCTAGTAGAAGTTATCTCTACATTGAGGGGACTCTCACTAAACCCGACGGCACCGTTGCCACATCGAAATTGAGTAACAATGCTATGGCATTCCTATTCGATGAGATTCGTCTGGATATGAATGGAACGACTATTGATAGAACTAGGAATCCGGGCATTTCATCAACGATGCGTAACTATGCTGCACTGAATGAACTGGAATCGAATCGTTCACTAAATGCTGGATGGATCTATCCTGGAGGTGTGGTAGACATCGTGAATACATCGAATGGTATCTTCAATGCTATCGTTCCTCTTTCGATGTTGCTGGGTTTCACCGACGATCACAAGGAGGTCATACTTAATAGCAAGTTTGAACTTATTCTCATTAGATCTAAGGATTCTAATAATTGTATCATTGGAAACGATCCTACAACCATACAACTAACTAGACTCGAATGGAGGATGCCTGTACTTCGACTTTCAGATTCTGAACGAGTTGATAAACTTAAACTCGTCAAATCGGATAGACCTCTACACGTCGCATTTCGAACCTTGGACCTTCACACTCAACCTGCTGTACCTCAAACTAAAGCGTTCACATGGAACATTGCAGCCACGACTAAACTTGAAAAACCACGTTTCGTCATAGTCGGTGCACAAGTGGATAGATTGAATCCTCTCGCTAAGGATGCTTCTCTATTTGATAATTGTAATATCACCAATCTGAAACTTTATCTCAAAAGTGAATCTTACCCCTATCACGACATGAATTTGGATTTCGCCAATTCAAAATTTGCATCTCTGTATGATCAATATTCCAAATTTCAATCATCCTACTATGGAAAGGAGAATTACCCTCTTTTGAAAAGGAACGACTTTCTGAAATACGCACCGCTATTCGTCATCGATTGCTCTCATCAACCTGAGGATACTGTGACGGGGGCAGTGAATGTCAGATTGGAAGTTCAAGCATCGTCATATTTTCCTGCACAAACTTCATTATTCTGTTTAATTATTCATGATAAATTATTCACTTATAAACCATTAACTCATGTTGTACAATCTATCATATAGGTGTAATAAATAAAACATTACAAATTCAAATTATCTTTTTATTGACTTTAACATACATCTCCAATATCCTCTTCCTTGCACTCCTGCTTTTTGCATCATATGAACATAATGATTTATGAATATCATACAACTGATATAAATTTCTTTCAATATATGGAATTAGTCCTTTAAGTCCATTGAATGCAGTACTATTCAGATTTATACTGCCCACATTTAAACATGTATTCATAAACGTTATTTCTTGCATCTTATTCATGCATAACATTATATTAAATGCATATATTATATTTTCACTGTACGGTGCACATGGATGCTTACCATCTTTCAGATACGTATCCAAAACACACAAATTTGACATTATTACCTCCCAATCCTCTTTTGTAATATACACAAACGTATCGTCATGTGTGGCTTTAATGTAAAGTGATGGGAGTTCATTGTATAATCCTATGTTCACACGAAAGTCAATGCTGATGGAGATGTCGTTATCGTTCATGCACACACTATTTACCATCACTCGCAACTTCCTCCTCTACTTCTTCTGCAAAGGGTGTGAAGGGTTCGAACATCATTATGATGAAACTGTCTTGATCGAACGTCTTCTTGGCTTTGACGATTCTCGGTTTGCAGTTCGTCTTCTGCTTTTTCTTGTCTCCTTTCTTACTGGATCTGCGGACATACACGAACTATGTCTCAACATCGTGAATATTTAATACCATTGTTAACGTAAAACTCTTATTATTTTATACTCACTTTTCTATGACTTCCTCCTCGGGTTTCGATGTACCGATATCCTTAAACGGACGATCATTGTACGGACCGCACACATCTTCACCTTGATCCTGTTCGGCCTGGCATGCCACATCTTCACTTTGGGCTTTACTGAAATAAACATATTTATTTTTAGTTATATAACACATAACAACACTTTCACGTTAACTCACAATTATATTTCTACTTACCCGAGATACACTTTACAATTCTTTCCGCATTGAGCATAAGATGTGATCGAATCATGATGGGAAGGATTCTTGCAAATCACTTGATGCATCTTTCCATCACACGTTTCATCGTGATGCTCAACCCAATGCTTTTGCAAATCTTCGAAATTGCGTAGATTCTCCCAGAATCTGGTATCACTTTCAATGATAGGAGTTGTTGTTCCACTCATCTTGACGTTGCGATGTGAAGTGAGAATGCATTCGTTCCCTAGTGAGCAGATGGGTGATGAAACGTGATCATACCTGTCTCCCCCCTCCCCATCCTATCGTCGATTGTACTTAACGTGCGGAGGGTTTGTGTGAAGTGAGGACACGTTCGTTCCCGAGCTGGCGGGACAGGGTGAGACCTGTTAATTCGAATTTACTATATTACCGTTTTATCACGTTTCCCCCCTTCCACCTTCTCGTCGCTTGTACTGGAGGAGGACTAGTGTTTATCCTATCGTACATGAATGGGTATCGAACCGAGGACTCTATGTTCATATATATGAATCCCCCCGAGAACTCGATATTCATAGATGACCCACACATATACACATATGCACAAATCTTGAGGAATGACAACACGTCATCACCCTTATACTTCAATGGGGAATAGATTTATATTTTCTCGTACCTCGATGTGGGAATGGAATTTAACCTTTTCTTAACCTTTACATCGCTCTTGGATACGTAGCTCAAGGAGAGATTCTGCATAGGGAACACCCCTTACCAGAATGTCTTATTACATTTATTTTCATAAATCTCTCCCAGTAATCATACCTAATCATTCTCTCGATATTCTTTTATCTAAAGATTAACGATACTGCATCATATATCATACACTAAGCGTAATAGATATCAAACCCTACACTCGATATTCATACATGAGAGTTTAAGCACAGACATCGAAGCACTGAACGTAATAGATATCAAACCCTAGACTCGATATTCATACATGAGAGTTAAAGCACAGACATCGAAGAATTACTATCAATACATTTAATTCAAACATCCCCGGAACCCCCGTTACTCACCCCGCCCCATCACAATATCGAACCCTAGACTCGATATTCATACATGAGAGTTCAAGCCCACATATATCGAAAAGAATTCACATTTAATTCAAACATCCCCGGAACCCCCGTTGCCCATCCCACCCATCACACATCACATACACACACACAATCATCATCATCATCACCCCAACCCTCAAACACATCTCACTGCACAGGGGAGAACGGCACTACGCCAACACTCCCCTTCTTTTACCACTCGATTTTCATATAGGAGAGTTCTAAATCAATGAGCATTCTACATCACTCATATATTAACACAGAGGAGAGTTCAACATCGTATCTACACTGTGCTGATTCTCTCAATTCTATACTACTCACGTCACTGCCATCACCACCATCCCCTCGAGTGACACGCGCCGTCCGCCGGCGTATGGATGACAACCTCATTGCGGACGGTTTATGTCAGCGGGAAGCCGTACCGCCTGCTGGTGGATAAATAGGAAGCCGTGACCATCATAAGACCTGACGTGGCGAACTGTTTGCCGACGAGAAAGCCGAGCTGAACATAACAGCTTGTGACCTCATTGGGTGAGAATTTTCCTGTGGAGAAGGAGGACCTATTGAAGTTGAGCTTGGTACGGAGTTCCGTACGTCTGCGGGTGTTCACCATGTAGGTGGCTGAGCAGATGATGCTGGGATTTTATGCACTCAGGATCCACGAGGCGACGGTCGACGTCGGCAGGAAGGTCCTGGGGATCAATGGAGAATAGGTCATACACCGGCAACCCGAAGAGCACCTTGGAATTTGTAGGGTCGTATTGAAGGAAGACGTAGTTGTCCCCGCGAGGAGCCAGGTGGTGGTGACGGCGCGACTGTAAGGTCAGCGAACCAGGAACATGATGCTGGACCAGAAGACGCCTGGACACGGCCTGTGTAGTCAGGATATTCTTGCCGTGCTAAGAGGAGGTGCCACTGAGGCTGCTCAACCTAGAAGACACCGATCACGACGTCCTGGCTGGAACGGATCTGCGGACGTGCAAGTCCGTGGTCAGCGTGACAACAATCGACAAGACAGAGGAGCCGGTGCCGACGCATCAACTGGGGCTCCAGCTGGAACGCTAATTGGAGATTGCGGCCGACCATCTGACCGCAAAACACCTGGAGAAAGTTCGACAACTTCTGAGGCGATTCCAGCGCGTCTTCAGCAAAGTCGACAGCGACTACGGCCGCACGGAGCGCATGCTCCATCGCACCGCAGACAACCGTCCTATTCGGCAACCACCTATATGCGTTCCGCTGTCAAATCAAGTTACGGTACGGGATATGCTAGGGGACATGAAATCCAGGGGAGTGATTGAAGAGTCTGACAGGCTTTGGTGTTCCCTTGTAGTTCTGATGACAAAGAACGGCGAGTTACGCTTCTGCGTGGACTACAGGAAGTTGAGAGCTTTCACGAGGAAGGACTGTTTCCCTTACCCCTAATTGAGGATATCCTGGACACGATATCAGGTGCACAGTGGTTCTCGACCCTGGACCTGAAGTCGGATTACTGGCAGGTGGCTCTAGACAGGAGAGACAAAGAAAAGACTGTATTTTTGACAGGAAAAGAACTTTGGCAGTTCACAGTTATGCTCTTTGGCCTCTGCAACGCACCAGCTACCTTCCAACGCCTCAAGGAGACAGTGATTGGAGTACTGACCCATGAGGCCTGCCTGCTATACTTGGACGACATCATCATCGTCGGCAAGACCCTCGGAGACCATCTTGAGTATCTGAGTAAGCTGCAACAGAGACTGCAGGCGACCAATTTGAAGCTAAATGCAAAGAAGTGCCAGCTCTTCCGCAAGGAAGTCAGTTACCTGGACCACATAGTCTCACCAACTAAAGTGGCTACAGACCCGGAGAAGATACAGGCAGTGAGAGTTTGGCGTCACCCAAAGGATAAGCGGGAGTTGCGCAGTTTCCTAGGACTGTGCAGCTATCACCGCCACTTCATAAAGGGGTATTGCAACATAGCCAAAACCCTCATCCGCTGACAGAGGAACACCGAACTTTTGTGTGGACGGAGGATGCTGAACACGCTTTCCAGCACCTGAGGAACACACTGTGCATTGTTCCTATTTTGGAATTCCTACAACAAGGTAGCCCCTTCATTGTGGACACTGATGCCAGCGACCATTTCATTGTAGGCATCCTATCGCAAGTCCAGGAAGGCCAAGAACGGTTGACAGCCTACTACAGCAAGACCCTGTCCAAGGCAGAGAAGAACTACTGCGTCACACTGCAAGAGCTGCTGGTGGTTGTAAAGAGTTCAGAGCACCTTCACAAGTACCTCTGTGGTCAGTTATTCCACCTAAGGACTGACCATTCCGCTCTAAATTGGCCACTGAGCTTTAGGAACCTGTAAGTTCAGACAACACGCAGGTTACAGAGGCTGCAGCAGTACGACTTCACCTCTGAACATGGTAGAGGGAAGAGCCACGGCAACGCAGACGCCATGTCCCGCAGACCCTGCCTACAAAATTGTGGCCAGTACATAAGAGTGGAAAAGAAGGAGCGTGCCCAGCTCTCAAAGTGCTCAGGGAAGCGCCTGCATATGGCTGGGATAGCGCAGGCCTGAGGAGTGAGCAGCTGGCGGACGCACAATTGTGGCCACCCTTGAGAGAAGTGGAGACACTGACAACACCAACCTGGGAGGAAATCGCACCGAGGAGCGTCACCTACAAGTGCTACTGTGCCCAAAGGGACTCACTGACGACAAGAGAGGGTGTGCTGTTCCGTGTGTGGAAATCGTCTGATGGGAAGACGCAAAGAGTACAGTTGGTACTTTCCTGAAGTAGGATTCTGGATATCTTCGAGAAAGTGCACGCCGGTACTTCAGGAGGGCTCCTGGGAGCCAACCGGACGATCGACAAGGTCCGGCAGTGCTACTACTGGATGAGGCTCCCAGCTGACGCGGAGAGATGGTGTCGTCAATGTCACGTGTGCCGGCGATTCACGGCCCGCAGACTAGAAACCGGGGTCACATGCAGCAGTACAAAGTCGGAGCAGCATTCGAACGGATAGCCTTCGACATAGCTGGACCATTCCCAGTGTACGACCGAGGCAAGAAGTACCTGATGGTGACCGTGGACTACTTCACCAAGTGGCCGGAGGTGTATGCCATCCCGAACCAGGAGCGAAAGACAATTACAGACTGCCTCGTGGAGCAAATGTTATGCCGATTTGGGGTCGCGTTAGAGCTCCACAGCGACCAGGGCACCAATTTTGAATGTAACCTGATGAGGGAGGCACGGGAAAGACTAGGGGTGAACAAGAGCCGCACAACACCTCTCCATCTGCACTCAGATGGTATGGTCAAAAGCTACATCAAGACCTTAGAAGAACACCTGAGGAAGGTCGTGACATGCCATCAGCGAGACTGGGAAGATAAGGTGCCACGGTTCTTGCTGGCCTACTGCTCGTCAACTCACGACTCCACTGGTATGACGCCAGCCTGCCTAATATTCGGCCGAGAGCAACGCCTTCCTTGTGACCTGGCCTTTGGGACACCCACGGACGCAAAACTGCGAGCTACCTAGTGGACCATCTCCATGACTTGTATGAAACGACTCGTCAGATCATCCAGTAGGCGAGCGACCACATTAAGACCCGATACGACAGGCAAGCCAACAGCCAAGTGTTCCAGCAGGGTGACCTGTTCTGCTTCTACCGCTCTACCCGAGCATAAAATGATGGAGAGATAAGGCGCCTCACTAGAAAGAAATGAATTGTTAACTGTCAGTGAAAATAGGCACACACGTGCTTATGTTGCAGTTACACTTTGTACCCTGCTTTCACTAAAGTGGTGATATTTAAAAAACACACACGTGCTTTACGAAGTCAGTAAATATGTTGCTTTGTCTGCCACTGGTAAGCCTAGTAATAATTGAGGAACAAACCACACGATTTTACATAAATAGGCTACAAATATTACTGTTAAAGTGTATTCCTTTCTCAAACTGATGACAATTTAAGACATTTTCCAAAGTACAACCTTCGCTCAGAGTCGAGATTTAATGTTATAAGCTTATCACGTGAGTGCTCATTCTGTGACGAACGTTGTTACAGAAGGCAAAAGGTTTACCAAATTAGGAGAAGTTTCCACATTTTAATCACCAGCAAACCATCGGGCAGCTAAAAGGTGTGCTACCAACCTTAGAAAATTTTTAAAAGTGTGTTTCACGTAGGGCAATTTATGATTTATATTACAACAGTGAATATACGGATGCTGTATCCTCTATGCATATTATTGTGAAAAAATAGGAGAAATATAGGAGAAGCAATGATGATCGCAAATTTATATTTGTGAGAAGCGATTTTGTTACTGCAAGACTTAAATTTCTGCGCACAATGCGTAATATTATCACATGAGATTCATGGTGTAAAACTGCTTCATAAATACACATTCATATGTTACGTGTTCATTAAGTATTTTAATGATACAAACAGTAGTTTAAAGTGCATTACAGACAGTAATATTGCATCATTGAAATAGAAACTATGTTCATAAATCGTTGAAATGTCACTACTTTGTTTCACTGTCGCAGACACCTTCTTTCGTAGAACGCACCTAATTTGAAGCATTTTATCTTGTGTGCATATGAATCATAGCTATGTAAGTGAACTGTTCTCCAGTTTAACATTTACAAACACAAACACAATTTTAATATGAAAGCAGAAACATTAAAGGTACATAAATCTAAGTACTCAGCTTTAGTAAATAAATTCATAGCTAAATCACGCGCTTCAGTCTTAAAAACCACGAACCTTTGAACCCGGATATATGGACACTAAAAGTGTGTGAATTAGATTAGGCAATAATCATTGTGTATGTTCTCACACATGCTGAAATATTAGGTGAACTTCTATGTCAGCATCTCAATCGCTGCACATCTCAGCATCTGTATGATACTGCTAGGTGGATTCGGCGAGAGAGAGAGAGAGAGAGAGAGAGAGAGAGAGAGAGAGAGAGAGAGAGAGAGAGAGAGAGAGAGAGAGAGAGAGAGAGAGAGAGAGAGAGAGAGAGACAGATACATATTCCATCTCTGTCGCCCTCTTGACGTGGAACTGGCTACACCAATAAAATGAGTAATTCAACTGAATGAAGTGCAAAGAATCCATAGAACAATACTAGCTATAACTCAAAACACATAAAAAAGATGCCACATAGCTAATTCATTTAATTACAAAGAAGCTTTAGCAAAACATTTTGTTTAATATTACAGAGGAAATTCGATTTACGTAAAGCCCACAGAACAATAAGATTAGTTTGTGCAAGAGTGAATAGAGACTGGCATGCGAGTGCACGTATCACATGTTTTATTGCGTTGTAAATATTCGATAAAAACTGGAAAACAAAATTAATGTTTTTAATTGCCTACAGTAACATGTCCTTGCAAAGCTGCTGAGTAATTTCCTTGGAACTTTGTAACTGAGTAGTAGTATTCTTTGTGAAATAAACTTAGCAACCGTTAAGTAACATATATACCTCCATTTATTTAATACTCATTGCATTGGTATTATTGTGTTGCATAGTAACGTTACAAATAAAGTTCAGTTTAAGGGATAGAGAATAGACTTGAGAATTTCAGGTAGGAAATTCGAAATTTTAAGCAGCTACCTTTGAACGAAGTTGGATATATACTTCAATTAACTTGGACAGATGCGAGGTGAGTGTTTTCCAACAGTTTCTATTCACATTAACCATTTAATATTATATAAAAGTTGCGATATCGAAAGCAGATTTAGTATGAGCTAAAGCACGGGAAGGTGTAACTTTGTATTTCGAACTTAGGAATTGTGAATTGGTATACCGCAAAAGATCTTTTATATCCTTATATTTAATCATATAAAGCGAAAATAAAATAAAAGTAAAGCGAAATCCTTCAAGATGCTCGGTTCTCGTTTAAGACTAAATTATCTAATTTCGTAATCTGTAGTTAGTGTATATTAGTGATTATCAGAAATAGGTATACACGATTTTTAAGGATATATATGACTGAAATTACATGAATATTTTCAAAAATCCACGTACTTTTTTAGTAAGCCTTCGTGAATTCAAAGAATGCTTAGATAGCATCCGTAAGCCATTTATAATGCTGCAATTTAGTTTGAAATTTATGTGAATGCTAGTGTTAAATATGAATTCCAATTCTTTATACTTGTTTTCTCGCAATTGAAAATTTTAGTATTTTTCGTCAATTATGACGTTCCTTGCGTTGTAGTTTTTGTGTTAGACTAATGAACTTCGCTACACACGTTCAGAGAGACACAGTAAACAGAAGTTATCCTGGATTTTTATTGTGAGATGCATTTGAAAACAGTTTCTTTGCTTCAAAACACAAAAAAATTTGAATCTTGGGCAACAAGGTCTTACTAATAGTTTTAAACATTTCTGTAGCCTGGAGTTCTCGCGACACAGAGAATACTAGGGTAAATTTAAAAAAATGGATGTATTGGAAACCTGCTGTTAAAACATTAGACCAAAATATATATTATTCTGTTGCAAGGGGCGTTTTAGGTGACGTAACCAAAATAAATAAATTTGAATATATTTTCCACACTATCGAAGTGAAATAGACTACATTTGGGCTGTATCATATTTGGACAAAGTTACACCTGTGGTATAAATCTTAAAAAGCTAGCGCTCTTAGTTTAGTATTTCAAATATTCAGTCATAGGTATCCTTAAATGTGGCTTTGGTACTTCATTCATTCATGCATTCATCCATTCATCTATTCATCCATCAATCCCTTAATCCATTCATCCATTAATTCATTCATTCATTCATTTATTTTTGATTTAACATCCGATGAAGATCATATCGGACCTTAACATATGCTTGCTCACTAGTCTACATACTCCTTTAAAATTATGAAACTTGTTTTTGTTTGTGTGTGTGTTCCCTTTTAAATTTCTCTACTCCATATACTAAATAGGATAATTGTCATATTCCAACCAAAAGTTCAACGCCCGGATCTCACCAGAAATATGTGCACGTTTTGAGGGCCTCCGAATATCGGTGAATTACCGAATTTGGTTTTTAAATTCTTCCAAGGTTACGACACTAATTTTCAAGAAAATTCTCCAACCTGAAGCTACGTTTTATATGACGAAAAGAGTTTCAAAAAATTTGAAATCCTTAAAAACGCGCAAACAGGTTTGATTAAAATACAATATGATTTAGCTATTTCCAAGACAAATTACATGCATATCCTACGTTTCCTTGCAATGGCCTCTGAAGTTCACATTCTGAGCAAGTTTTGCATAACTGGTGTTAACAGAAAATAATTTAATTGCTGACACATCTAACCATTATTTCTTTCGGCAGTCCATAGCTTCCCTCATGTGTTCACTAGAAAGAAACTGGAAATGCATTATATAGCGAAATAATGTGCAGTTTTATATACTTTTCAAAACTATTATGGTGCTTCGCATTAGTGCATGTAACAGATGGCTCATATATTAGGATAAGCATCTTTTTCCAATGCTGAAGATTAAGGCTTTCATCCTAACTTAGAATAATGAGAGGATGCTTAACAGTGTCGGTTTCATGTCACATGTTAACACTTCTGTGGGTCATGACAGTAAAGTTATATCACCCTAAAAATTGTTAGCATTACAGAAATTGTGTACCAATACTACTCATAAACAGTGGCAAGTACATGTTGATAACAGATGTACTACAGAATAATACATCAATGCTGTGCAAATCTCACTTTAACTTGTCATTTTTCTAAACCCATTTGTCCAAATTATGCTGCGATATATGAGGTGCTATAGAGGATTAATAACCTATTTATTGTGAAGCTTTACTAATTTGAGATCAAGCCTCACTGTCTTTAGGTCCTAGCTACAGCTGACACTGTACATGTTTTAAGAATAATTGGAATACTAGAAATAATAGTAAAAGTGGTATTTAATGATGATGAGCGGAGCAAGAGCGGAGCAAGAGCGGTGCAAGAGCGGATCAAGAGCGAAGAAAAAACGGAGATAGAGCGGAGCAAGAGCGGTGCAAGGGCAGTGCAAGGGCGGAACAAGAGCGGAGCAGAGCAGTGCATATCGGAGCATAGTGGTGCAGAGTGGAGCAGAGCGTAGCAGAGCGGAGCAGAGCAAGGGCAGAGCAAGGGAAGAGCAAGGGCAGAGCACGGGCAGAGTAAGATCAGAGCAAGAGCATAGCAGTGCAGAGCGGAACAGGGTGGAGCAGAGCGGAGCAAGAGTTGTGCAAGAGCGGAGCAAGATGGCAGCAAGGGCGGAGCAGAGAAGAACGGAGGAAGAGCGGAGCAGTAGCGTAGCAGAACAAGAGCAGAGCAAGAGCTGAGCAAGAGCAGAGCAAGAGCAGAGCAAGAGAAGAACAAGAGCAAGCAAAAGCGGAGCAAGAGCGGAGCAAGAGACGAGCAAGAGTGGAGCAACCGCGGAGCAGAGCGGAGGAGAGCAAGAGCAGAGCAAGGACAGAGCAATGGCAGAACAAGGGCGGAGACTGAGCAGAGCAAGCGCAGATCAAGCGCAGAGTAAAAACAGAGCAAGAGCAGAGCAGAGCAAGAGCAAGAGAGGAGCAGGGCGGTGCAGAGCGGAGCAGAGCCGAGCAGAGTGGAGCAGAGCAGTGCTGAGCGGAGCAGAGCGGAGAAAGAGCGGAGAAGTGCGGAGCAGTGCAAGAGCAGAGCAAGAGCAGCGCAAGAGCAGAGCAAGTGTGGAGCAAGAGCTGAGCAAAAGCGGAGCAAGAGCGGAGAAAGGGCGGAGCAGAGCGGAGCATGAGTGGACCAAGAGTGGAGCAATATCGGAGCAGAGCAGAGCAAGGGTGCAGCAGAGCGGAGCAAGGCAGGAGCAAGAGCGGAGCAAGAGCGGAGACAAAGCGGAGAAAGAGCGGAGCAAGAGCGGAGTAAGTGCGGAGCTGAGCGGAGAAAGAGTGGAACAAGAGCGGAGATAGGGCGGAGCAAGAGCGGAGCAGAGCGGAGCAAGAGTTCAGCAAGGGCAGAGCAGAGCAAGAGCGTAGTGCAAAAAGTTTACCAAATTAGGAGAAGTGTCCACATAAAGATCTCCAGGGAAACATCGGGCAGATAATAAATGTTCTTCCAACTTAGACAATTTTAAAAAGGTTGTTTCGCGTAGAAAAATTTTTGATTTATATGACAAGAGTGAATATAAGGATGCTGTATCCTCTATGCATATTATTGTGAAAAGAATGGGAGAAATATATGAGACGCAATGATGATGGCAAATATATTTTTGAGAGAAGCGATTTTGTGACTGCAAGACTTAAATTCCTGCGCACAATGCCTAGCATTGTTACATGAGATTCATGGTGTAAAACTGCTTCATAAATACACATTCATATGTTACATATTAATTAAGTATTTTAATGATACAAAAAACTGTTTGAAATTGCATTACAGACAGTAATATTGCATTACTAAAATAGAAACTATGTTCACAAATCGTTGAAATGGCACTACTTTGTTTCACTGTGGTAGACACCTTCTGTCGTAGAACGCACCTAATTTGAATCATTTGGTTTTGTGTGCTAATGAATCATAGCTGTGTAAGTGAAATGTTGCCCAGTTTGACATTAACAAACACTAACAAAATTTTAATAAGAAAGAAGAAGCATTAAAGCTACATTTAACTTAGTACTCAGCTTTGGTAAATAAATTCATAGCTATATCACGCGCTTCAGTCTCAAAAACCATGCCCCTTTGAACCCGGATTTATAGACACTAAAATTGTGTGAATTAGGCAGACAAAAAGGTAATAAAATGGACAAAATAGACACTTAGGCACTGAAACTTTGCTAAGTAAACACCTAGAAATACACAATTTTGGTAAAATGGCTGTTAAAATGCTCAACGTTTTGAGGATCAGATTATGCGATAATCTTTGTGTATGTTCACACACATGCTGAAATATTAAGCGAACTTATATGTCAGCATCTGTATCACTGTTCATCTCAGCATCTGATGATACTGCCAGGTGGATTCGGTGAGAGAGAGAGACAGATACATATTCCATCTCTGTCGCCCTCTTGCCGTGGAACTAGCTACACCAATAACATGAGTAATTCAAATGAATCAAGTACAAAGAATTCATAGAACAATACTAGATATAACTCAAAACACTTAAAAAAGATGCCACATTGCTAATTCATTTAATTACAAAGACGCTTTAGCAAAACATTTTGTTTAATATTACAGAGGAAATTCGATTTACGTAAAGCACACAGAACAATAAGATTAGTTTGTGCAAGAGTGCATAGAGACTGGCATGCGAGTGCACGTATCACATGTTTTACTGTGTTGTAAATATTCGATAAAAACTGGAAAACAAAATTAATGTTTTTAATCGCCTACAGGAACATGTCCTTGCAAAGCTGCTGAGTAATTTCCTTGGAACTTTGTAACTGAGTAGTAGTATTCTTTGTGAAATTAGCGTTAGCAACCGTTAAGAAACATATATACATCCATTTATTTAATATTCATTGCATAGGTGTTATTGTGTTGCATAGTAACGTTACAAATAAAGTTCAGTTTGAGAGTTAGAGATTAGACTTGAGAATTTCAGGTAGGAAATTCGAAATTTTAAGCAGCTACCTTTGAACGAACTTGGATATATACTTCAATTAACTTGGACAGATACGAGGTGAGTGTTTTACAACAGTTTCGATTCACATTAACCATTTAATACTATATAAAATTTGCGATATCGAAAGAAGATTTAGTATGAGCACGGGAATATGTAACTTTGTATTTCGAACTTAGAAATTGTGAATTCGCAAAAGATCTTTTATATTCTTATATTTAATCATCATATAAAGCGAAAATAAAATAAAAGTAAAGCGAAATCCTTCAAGATGCTCGGTTCTCGTTTAAGACTAAATTATCTAATTTCGTAATCTGTAGTTAGTGTATATTAGTGATTATCAGAAATAGGTATACACGTTTTTTAAGGATATATATGACTGAAATTACATGCATATTTTCAAAAAGTCACGTACTTTTTATTCTATAAAATACTGTAAGCCTTCGTGAATTCAAAGAATGCTTAGATAGCATCCATAAGCCATTTATAATGCTGTAATTTAGTTTGAAATTTATATGAATGCTAGTGTTAAGTATGAATTCCAATTCTTTATCCCTGTTTTCTCGCTATTTAAAATTTCAGGATCTTTCGTCTTTTATGACGTTCCTTGCGTCGTAGTTTTGGTGTTAGACTAATGAACTTTACTACCCACGTTCATAGAGACACAGTGAACCGAAGTTACCCTGGGTTTTATTGTGAGATGCATCTGAACACACTTTCTTTGCTTCAAAACACAAAAAAAAATTGAATCTTGGGCAAAAAGGTCTTACTCTTAGTTTTAAACATTTCTGGAGCCTGAAGTTATCGCGACACAGAGAATACTAGGGTAAATTTAAAAAAATGGGAAGTATTGGAAGCCTGCTGTTAAATTTATTAGACCAAAATTTATATTATTTTGTCGCAAGGGGCTTTTTAGGTGACGTAACCAAAAATAAATAAATTTGAACACATTTTCCACACTATCGAAGTGAAATTGACTACATTTGTGCTGTATCACATTTGCACTAAGTTATATCTGTGGTATACATCTTCAAAAGCTAGCGCTATTAGTTTAGGATTTCAAATATTCAGTCATAAGTATCCTTAAATGTGGCTTTGGTACTTTATTTATTTATTCATTTATTCATCCATCCATCCATCCATTCATTCATTCATTCATTATTTCCTTCCTTCATTCCTTCCTTCCTTCATTCATTCATTCATTCATTCATTCATTCATTCATTCATTCTTGATTTAACATCCGATGTAAATCATATCGGACCTTAACATATGCCTGCTCACTAGTCTACATACTCCTTTAAAATTACGAAACTTGTTTTTGTTTGTGTGTGTGTTCTGTTTTAAATTTATCTACCCCATATAGTAAATAGGAGAATTGTTATATTTCAACCAAAAGTTCAATGCCCGGAATTCACCAGAAATATGTGCACGTTTTGAGGGCCTCCGAATATCGGTGAAATACCGAATTTGGTATTTAAATTCTTCCAAGGTTACGACACTAATTTTCAAGGAAATGCTCAAACCTGAAACTACCCTTTATATGACCAAAAGAATTTCAAAAATTTGAAATTCTTAAAAACGCGTAAACAAGTTTGAATAAAATTCAGTATGATTTAGCTAATTCCAAGACAAATTACATGCATAGCCTGCGATTCCTTGCAATTGACTCTGAAGTTCTTCTCATTCTGGGCAAATTTTGCATAACTAGTGTTAACAGACAATAATTTAATTGCTCACACATCTAACCATTATTTCTTTCGGCAGTCAGTAGTTCCCTTATGTGTTCACTAGAAAGAAACAAGAAATAGATCATATAGCAAAATAATGTGCAGTTTTATCTACTTTTCTAAATTATTATGGGGCTTCGCATCACTGCATGTAAAATATGGCTCATATATTAGGTTAGGCATCTTTTTCCAATGCTGAAGATTGAGGTTTGCATCCTAACTTAGAACAATGAGAGGATGCTTAACACTGTTGGTTTCATGTCACATGTAACACTTCTGTGGTTCACGCTAGTAAAGTTATATCACCCTTAAAATTGTTGGCATTACAGAAATTTTGTACCCATATTACTCATAAACGGTGACAAGTACATGTTGATAACAGATGTACTACAGAATAATACCTCAATGGCGTGCAAATGTCACTTCAACTTGTTAATTTTCTCAACCCATTTGTCCAAATTGTGTTGCGATATATGGTGCTATGGTGGATTAATAACCTATTTATTGTGAAACTTTACTAATTTGAGATCAAGCTTCACTGTCTTTAGGTCCTAGCTAAAGCTGACATTGTACATGTTTTAAGAATAATTGGAATACTAGAAATAGAAGTAAAAGTGGCATGTAATGATGCTGATGACACAACAACATTTTAATCATTTCTTGCAATGCACAATTAAACTTAAAACTTGTAAAGCTTTTTCAAATCAATTCTTTTTTCCAGCAGATCTCTTCTAAGATGGCTATTCAGGTTCATGATTGGGTGTAGTGTGTACCATAATTTTACATATTGATTACTGCATCAAACAACAGAGAACAGATTGGGTGTATGGAATCTCAGATCACATTTTTAATTGCTGTTAAAAGCTTTGACATTCCTTGTCAATGATGTAGATATATACTGATGAGTTAGGTTAAGGAAACCTAATTCTTCAAAATAACTATCATTGCAATTTATATATGACACAAATATTTTTATTTAAAAACTACTAACACAAAAACTAATATACCCAATCAACTGCCTAAAACGGCTACACTTTTCCTAAAATCTTTAGAAAATGTTGGTCACAGCATTCCTTAAGGGACCCTGGGACTGAAAAAATGACGGAAAAATGGTACAACTTTGCTAATTTAGGTTTCCGATATAAATGTTCCCTGGACCTTCAGTCATCGGTTGACAGCTAGATTTTTTAGATTCTGCCATTTTTAAAGTTTTAACGCAGGATTTAAATAGCCCACGCACTGGCATTTAATGCGTTCTTTTATGCTTAACCACTAATGGTTAGTTTTCACCAAATTTAGTTGTATTTAATAGTTATTTCAGCTCAATTTGTTCAAATACAATTCAAACTTTGTACAGGAATGCTTTTTGCAGCTATCTGGTGAGATGGCAGTGAATTATTACCACGTATTCAACATACATATATGTGTCCAATAAAATGTTGTTCCTAATTTGGGATTACAGATAAATTAGAACATGAAATGGACGACACATATTCAACATTTAATAAATGAACTGAGTTCTATTTGTTATTTGCTTAAACATTTAAATATTTTAATAAATTTAGCAGCATTCAGAAGTATATACTACGCTTATTTTCACAGCCAGCTACAGTATCTAATAATGTTCTGGGGGGGAAAAGGCAGATAGGTTCTTTAAACTTTAAAAAATAGCGATAAGGACATTACGTGGGGTGGATAACAGAACATCTTGCAGGCCGTTGTTAAAAAATATCAAATATTACCTCTAACATGAATGATTATTTTGGAATTAGTGATCCATATAAAACAAAATAAACTACAAATACTATATTACAAAAATTCAGATAGTCACAAATACAACACACGTCAGAAAGATGACTTTCACATTCAAAGTTGTAGAACGGAAATCTTCAGGTCTAGTGCTGTCAATAAGGGTATAAGATTATACAACAACCTACCAGAAAATATTGAATAAATGAAGAGCCTTATACATTTTAAAAAGGGAGTAAAACTGTTTTTACTGCCACATTCATTTTATTCTGTAAATGAGTTTTTAAATGTTAATTAGTTTTAAGTAATTGTAAATAAGGACAATAGCCAGTAATGTAATTTTTATACTATGACGTGTCTGATATCAGTGTATGACTTAAAGGACAGCATAAATTGAATTGAAATATTCTATGGTTGATAAAGTTATCTATGTTTGCAGGTTTGTTATTGTTTTGACTTACTATGCTAACCTCATGGTGTCTTACATGTGAGAAAAGTGCTATTTATTTATCGTTATTATTGCCTTGGTAAAATAAGTTTTCTCAAGTTTTTTGCTATACTTAAAGTGTAGTGTGTGCATTAAACTGAAAACTGCATGCTGTATCTTCTAGTTGACGAAAGCCTATGAGCAGAAATAGTAAGAAGAAAGGAGCAGCTAGGAAACGTGGACTAGCAACTCTATAAAGTTGCTATTCAGTTTAAGTAGGTGTCCTAGAACCAGGAAACGCACAAGACCGCCTACATCCCCTCTCCAATGCGCCGAAGGGAAGCTTACGAAAACCAGACCAAAGCAAATGTGTTTGCCGACAATCTCGACAGGACCATG
The DNA here is from genome assembly GCA_030765055.1 of Mantis religiosa. Classification (NCBI taxonomy): domain Eukaryota; kingdom Metazoa; phylum Arthropoda; class Insecta; order Mantodea; family Mantidae; genus Mantis; species Mantis religiosa. Next base: position 4,991,767 of record JAUKNK010000017.1, on the reverse strand, counting down.
AGGCCTAGAGATGACCCTCAGGACCTAAACTTCTCCGACTGTGTTAGGCAGGAGGGACGTTGATAATTTCGGAGCCTCCTGCTGACACAGATCGCCTCCCAGTCACCGATCAAGTGAGCTCAAGGCGCACTCCGGCGTCAAAACTTCAAAAAGCCGACGGGACCTGACGGTTTAACCCCGGTCATGCTCCGCCATTTTCCACTTAGAGCCGTGCTCTTTCTCGCACGTGTCTTCAACGTGTGTCACGCGCTGGGCCTCTTTCCGCGTAAATGGAGGGAGGCCCGGGTGATATGTATTTCTAAACCTGGGAAGATCCGGAAAATCCTGCAAACTACCGCTCCATTAGCCTACTGTCATTCATCTCGAATGTTTTCGAGGGCCTGTTCTTAGCCCGTCTGTCTCCCATGCTGGGAAACATTCAAGGCATCTCTCCCCAACAGTTTGGTGTTTGTCCTGAGCGCTCTACTTCCCAGCAGTTGCTATGAGTGCAGGCTGCAGCCCTGGTTTTCCAGGACAAGGCATACAGCGTGGCAGTGTCTCTGGACCTTGAGAAGGCTCGCTCTACGACCTGGCACGAGGGTCTCCTTTACAAACTGAGCCACCTGGGGTTACCTGCACATTACATATCCGTTCATATCTCAAACACAGATCATTCACAACATTTCTTGCTGAAAAACATCCCAGCTTAAAGTACTCCGTGCGCAACATGAGTGGCACTGTTGCCTTCTTGCCGGAGACGCCCGAAGACCACCGGGCGCTCCGTAAATTTCTCACAGAGAGTAGTGTACAATTTCTTACTACTCTCTTGCCTGAGGAGAAGTTACTTTATGTCACCCTGAAGGATCTGCCCATGAACATCACAGAGGCAGACGTCACCACAATGTTCAAGGGCCTTAACTATCCAGTGCAGAGGGTTGGTCAACTGCGATCAAATCGTAGTCCAACTCCTCAACTACTTCCACACTTCCGAGTTGCTCTGCAGAAAGAAGGCAACTATCAAGCCATATACAAGGAGACGAGGATGTTCAACGCCATCATCCGCGTGGAATCCTATCGTCCTCCGGCACAACCCCTGCAATGTACAAACTGCCAGCAGTTTACACATAGTGCTGCTGGATGTCGGCTGGAACCTGTCTGCTCCTTCTGTGGTGAATCAGGACACAAAAGGGCAGAATGTCCTAAAGTGGGCTTAGCCAACGTAAAACCCACATGCTACAACTGCGGCGGAGAACACTCATGCAGGTATGCCAAATGCCCAGTATGGCAGAAAGCTAGATTAGAAATGCTGCTCAATAAAAATGGGCAGAGAAGTAGATTCGACGCTGCACCAAAGGTGACAAACCCAATGGGCCTTCCAAAGGAAGCCTTCAAGGGCACCAGATACCCAGGCCTGCCGCCTGTCAATAGGATCCAGCACTCGTCGTATGCAGAGGCGCTGAAAACCAAGTAGCATAACACCCCGCAGCAACCATTGATCAGTTGCCCGGGTAACACACGAAAAATCGCTCCAAACCACACTACCAGAGTTGTAGCTGATGAAACGACGCCCCCATAAACAGCACGCCATGTCCGGGTGCAATCTAGATCGCCCTGGAAGTGCCCGACCAGCTGCCCAGAAGGAGAACGTGCAGCGTCCACGTCCCTCCAACAGTGGATTGAGGCAACAAGCCCAGCAGAGCCTGCCGGCACATATCCCGCCCACCACCACCATTCCAAGCAAACCCCTGCTAAAACCCACCATCCCTGATGCTCAGTTCCTAAATCTGATGTCCATCACCAACCGGACTTTGCTACCGTCCTAGCTGAAGCTCTGGTACAGCGTCCTGAAAATATTCCACCCGAAACCATATTAGTCCACACTGTATTCATCTTTATGGACGTTATGGCAGACAGGACTAATAGGATATCAGACCTCCTTGGACTCAAAATTTGTTCCTGGAAAGCCAATGGTATCCGGAACAAGTTAACTGAAGTCTCAAACTTCATAGCGGTCAACAAAGTGCAGATTCTTCTGGTGCAAGAAACACACCTTTCTAGTGCCCGGAAGGCCTCCATCCCTAGCATGCTCAGCCATCGCACCGACCGAGCAGATGGTTATGGTGGTACGGACATCTACATAAGCCGCAACATTCAGCATCATCGGCTACAACTGGCAACCACAGTGGCTCTCGAAGCAACTGGTATACAGTTGACCACCAATAGAGGGCCTCTAAACATCTTCTCCCTCTACATTCCGCCTGGCAGACCAATATCGCAGGGCGATTTGGACGCAGTGTTTTCCACAGGAGCCCAAACAATTGCCATGGGTGACCTAAATGCCAAAAGCCCACAGTGGAACTCCACAATCAGAAATCACAGAGGCATGGTGCTGGAACGCTATCTGGAACGGCGGAACCTCGTAGTACTTGCTCCATCATTACCAACCATAACTTACGGGTATCGTCGACCACCCGACTGGTTCGATATTGCTATCCTCCAGCATATTCGAGGTCACCTGAAAATCTTTACCATCCCGGAACTTTCTTCAGACCATTACCCCATCCTTTTTCTATACCAAGCCAGGGCAACAGCCAAGGCTCCACCAAATAGTCCGAATCCTCGTCTGACTAATTGGAGCATGTATACAAAGATAATGGCAACAAAATCAGCTGAAGTTACACCATGCACCAGCGTAGCTGAAGCCGAAAACCTGGCAAAAACCATCACCTCTACAATGGCACAAGCTACGGTTGAAGCCACTCCACCACGGCGCAAATTCTATAGTGCCCAGAAGCCACTTCCCTCACAACTACGGAAGTTAATAGCTGATAAAAACAAAGTTAGGCGTCGATTTCAGAACACGCGTAATCCCTTACACAAAAGGGAGTGGAACAGACTACAACACCTAGTCAAACTAGAGCTCGCTGACTTCTGGAATGACGAGTGGGAACGCCGTCTATGCGCTCTTGATCCGCAGGACCAATCACTCTGGCGCATGTCCAAGGCGCTGCTGCGAATTCCTTCTTCTGATCCACCTCTTACCGATGGCAGAAGGACAGCAGAGTCAACGAGAGAAAAAGTGGATTTAATGGCTAAACATCTAGCCTCCACTTTTCATCCAGCAGAATCTCATGATCAGGAGCTCTCCGATGAAATATTGGAACGTGTTGAAGCTTTTCTTTCCACTCCCTTTAATGCGGACGATGTGCATTTGACAACAGTCGCAGAATTGAGGAGTATTGTGACTAAAGTGCGCCCCTATAAAGCAACAGGCTATGACAACTTGCCGTATGCTGCTTTTAAAGCACTACCAGCAGCATGGATAATACTGTTGGTCCACCTGTTCAACAGCCTATTACAACTAGCTCATTTCCCTGCTGCGTGGAAACACGCTAGGATTATCACCATTCCTAAGCCAGGAAAGGACCCCAAAAACATTAGTAGTCACCGACCCATCAGTCTGCTGCCGGCCATCAGTAAAATCTTCGAGAAGGTGTTGCAGGCCCGCCTTCAGCATCTGCTGGACCAACACAATGTGCTACGACCCGAGCAGTTTGGTTTCCGACGTCAACACTCCACCTCTTACCAGTTACTTCGCCTCGTGGACGATATAATACGCGGGTTTAATAATCGGCATTACGTTACAGCACTATTCCTAGACATCTCTCGAGCATTCGACTCTGTGTGGCATGACGGCCTCATCCATCGGCTCATCCACTACAATATACCAGCATACCTTATAAAACTCATCAACACCTACCTCAAAAACCGTTACTTTGTCGTTGCCAGGGACGACATCCATTCTCAACCCTATGGTATTCAAGCAGGGGTACCACAAGGCAGTGTCCTTGGTCCCCTCCGGTTCCTCACCTATATAAACACCCTCCCTAGCCTAATAGGCTGTAACCTCTATCTATTCGCTGATGACACCGCATTAACGGTTTCATCTAAACGACACGTTAATGCCGAAACCAAGGCGCAGCGTTACGCTGATATGCTATCTGCCTGGTTCATCACTTGGCGCTTGAAGGTTAATGTAACAAAATCTCAAGCAGTCACATTCACCCGCCGTACTCTACAAGATGTACCCAATCTCCGCCTGGCTGGAGAGGAAGTACCATGGTCCTCGGAGGCTACATACCTTGGGGTAACCCTGGATTGGCGTCTGACGTGGAAACAGCACATCACCACTGTGGCTAACAATGTGTCCAGCAGGATGGCCATGCTATATCCCATAATAAATAGGAAATCTACAATGAGCCTGCATAACAAATTGCTCATATATAAACAAATACTCTGCCCTGCACTTACTTATGCTTGCACAGTCTGGGGAGTTGCAGCAAAATCGCATCTCTACAAGCTACAAGTCCTACAGAACCGCTACCTTCCGATAGCAACAGCTTCCGACTGGTAAATTCCAAACGACAATATCCATGCAGATCTCTCCTTCCCAAAAATCACAGAATACATCCTTAACCTATCTCAAAATTTTTATAACAACTCCCTGCAAGGTTCAAGAGGCTAATACACGGTCTGGGTGAATATGACCTAGACCGCGGTGAAACCTACAAGCGACCCAGACTAGTGCTTGCACCACCATAGGCCCATACAATCCCCCCAGATGTTCATTACATTCACCTCCAACAAACAAACCAATCAACCCTTAAATCATATCCGCCACCATCCACCCACCGTCATATCATTAAACAACCACCATCATGCCAGTAAGGGACGATGTCCCGAAATGGCAAAACATCGAAGGCCCCTCCTCTGAGGAGGAGGTTCACCTTCAACGACACCACTGTGCTGTGTTGTCTAGAAGTTACCCTAATCTGACCTGGCTGTTAGCCCGAGAAACTATCATCTAGAAGCCGGTGTACCCAATTTTTGACTGGTTAGATCCCTGAGGAACGTTATGCCCCGAGAACGCCGACTAAAGACGATTCCAGCTTCCCCGTATGTTTTGCGGATACTACTGCTAACACACCAGCCTTAACGAAATTTGCTTCCGCCCAAGCTTTTGTTTGGTTTATCAACATTTTAACATTCCTCTTTTCTATGAATTATTTCGACCAGCGGTGCACGAAGGCCATTGCGCCCAATTCTGCAACCGTTAGAAGCTGCAAAGCTACCTTCCTTCTACACACTACCTGATTTTTATCCGCCTCCCTGCAATACATATCTCGCACTTCGTGGTTAAGTCCTATCCAGGGCAGGTACACAAATAGTCTACCTCGGACTGTTTCTCAGTCCGCCAACACCCGACAACAACGACGATGACAGAAATATTACTAGCATGATGCTTACTAAAAAGAAAAAGAATCAGAGACGTGTCGAAGTGTTAAATTTGTGTAAAAGAGAGGTTCACTGTCAGCGATGGGCTAACCGATGTTGGTGAAAATGATGCAGTTTGAAGTGAACTTTGTATTGTCATTTTCGTTATATGTATATATACATAAACATGTGAGTGTATGTAGCCATAATCTACATGGGGTAGTTACAATAATAAAAAATGTAACACGTGGAGAGCATAAAGACACGAAAAACCACAATTGAAATTATTTCTGTTGTCTAGATAGTATAAATAAAGGGTATTAGGTAAATATTGCTTCACTCCAATATCTCTTTTACTTCCCCATTTTACCTCTTTTACTTCCCTACAAAAAAAATTATATTGCTTCACTAATACTTCACTAATCGTTGATTTTAGAAGGCCCTGGACTATGATTAACATAGTGGATACGGCAACGTTATACTTAAATTGGAATTTGAAGCTCCTATCTTCAGATTTCCGAGCTCCTATCTCTCAGAACATGGGATTAGAAGATACAAATGCAGGAAGAAGTACTCTACCTATGTATAAAAGAGGACAGAGTTAAGAATTCTCGATAATCTGAGAGGACAGTTGGTGTAAGCACAACTTGCAACCCTAGCTTATAATTTCACTTTCTGCTAAATGTTTGTGCTATGTAGTTTCGCTTTTTGAGGTTAGAAGCATTACCCTCAAGCATAGTAAATATTTAAGTATATTAAATTTAATATAAAGCTTCATGCTTACTTATTGTTTTCAAAGCAGGTAACATTGGTGAAGGTGTTAACTAAGCTAAACTATCAATAGCAGTTTTTATAACATGTTGCTAACGACGGGCGTGACAGGTACTCAGCGGCACGAATTTCCTCTAGCCCCTCGCATCAGCGCTCTCCGCTTACTGTTTTGATTGATTATAGGGAATTAACATAATTCCTTGCCATGGTGCAATCTTGGAAATTGCACGATCCATTGAATAGTAACATAATAGGTAGTGTTGCAAAATGACAACTTCTAGTCACTTCCTTCACTTTATGTGGGTTTCTGTTAAGACATTTCATTGCTTCATGAAGAATAGTAAACATTAGTATATGAGACGTATACAAACAATTTAGAATATTGTTTCTTCCGCTTTTAAAGCAGAGTCATGGCAGGAGTCGCCCTTAGTTTTAATCTCGAAAAGTTGCGCGCAGAGAAGGCTTAAAGCTATCCTTTGCGACAACAGTTTTGTCAAATGTACTTGATAAAAAGTGAAAACGATTGCCGTTTGGATCCCAAGTCAGCTAACAAACAGGTTTCACACGTGACGCGTTATTTAACTTCAGTTATTCACATATATTGCCTTAGAAAATCTTCATGCTGCATTTCAGACTTGTCATCGAATGAGTTTTGGGGTTAACGTGTGGGTCACTATGTGGATAACTCTTTAATAAGACCATATATTTTGCATACCTGACTCATCGCCCACAATTACCTACAGTGATTGTAAGAACTTTTCGGACAAGTGTAAGTGTTGTACGTTTAACAACAAAAGATTAACAACCAACCTATTTTATTCCATATTGCTTACTCCAGATTGTACATTTACACATGCAGGTAACAAAATTAAATTTTCATTTGCATTTAATGAAGCACAAAATATAAAACATACTAATATAATTATAGTAATACAGAATGTTCTCTTCAAAATTTTTCGGACAAAAATATAAGTACGAAGCAATTAGAAAGAATGGAGGCCACGTAGGAATATTAATACTGGGTAATTCTTCCCTTCCTCCGTAGCACTTCAGTCAAACTTCGGTATGCTCTACACCAAGTTTGCTAGTAGTAGAACGGGCCAATTTGTTCAATTCCTCTTGCAGTCGCCTCCTTACTTCATCGTCAGAATTTATGGGAAGCTTTCATACCTTCTTTTCGAGTATATCCCATTAATTTTCAATTGGATTCATCGGGACTCTGTGGAGGAAGATTCAGAACTTTAGGAGAGTTGTACAACAACCATAGCCGTACATTATGGGCCATATGTTTTGGGTCATTGTCCTGATAAAATTTAAAAGTATACTGTTCCCATATTTTCTGCACTTTTCTTCAGGTTATCTCAAAAATTCTGAAGATACTGGCGGTGATTCATGTGTCCATCTATAAATATTACCTCACCTACTCCTTCAGCCGATATACAGCCCCAAACCTTAACATGTCCCCCTCCATATTTTACTGTCGCCCGCATATTTCTTTCTTCAAATTCTCAATTGGGTTGTCTCCAAATTATAATTTTCCCACCTGAGACATAAATGTTAACTTATCGTAGAAATTACTGTTTCCCACCAGTCCATATCTTTGCTGAAGTGCTCTTAGCAAATATATGCTGCTTGATCCTATTAGCTTTGCTGACATAGGGATTTTTTCTTGCAGTTCAACCATGATAATGTTCTATGTATACTACGCTCCAGAAGCTGCTTGCGCTGATCCTTCTTCCAAATGCACTCGCAGCCTCAGCAGCAGTAGCAGTAGCAGTAAGACGTGGATTATTGTTCACTTTGCTCATTACTTCCTCTCTTGTCTCCCATTAAGGACTTTCGGGTGACCTGTCTGTTGTCAATTTTCAGTCCTATATTTATATCGGCAGATAATGTCCTCAACAGTAATTTTCTTCATGTTCAACAAATCTGCTGTTTGTCGACATGTTTTTTCCTTTTCATGATGGAATATTACTAATTGGCATTGCTCAAATGTACTGTTCTTTACTCTGTGCCCCATTTCACTCCTAAATATTTGCGTCTGCTTTGTGCGAGAGAGTGAGGTACTGAGTGGGACCTACCCGCACAGCACATAACATTTGAGTTTCCAACCATCCCTTGTCAGAAAAATATTGACGAGCAAATTTTTGTATCTCAACCAGTTAAAAGGAATTGTGCATTTTAAAAATAATTTACAAATAAAAACTGCATTACTGCGGTACCTCTGAATTGCATGGAATGAAGAACTTAGTAATTTTGAATTGTTTACCAACTTTTCCTTTAAAAAAGCAAGCACGTTACATGTATGGACCACCTTGTCCGAAAAATTATGGCTTTCACTGTACTATAGCAGCAAACATTTTGCCTGATCTAATGGAACCGGTTCTTTTAACAGGGCATGTGGTTTCAACATGATGAAGCACCAGCTCACTTTGAAGTTGAAGTATGTCATCTTATCACTAAATACGCTAATCACTAGACTGTAATGAATCGTTTGCCGGCACACTCCCCTGCGCTTTCTAATCCTATCACTTGACCTTTTCTTTGAAGAGACTCATATAGACGGTAGTATATAGCACGTCTATTACATGTGAAAAGGAACGTTGGAACGTTTGGCCTGCGTAACTGGTGAAATAAGAAAAGTATCTGATGTCTGCTAGAATGCCGCAGAGTATGGACATGTCGATGCAATGTTTGTGCTCACCGCAATGGTTGTGTGTTCAATATTTTGCTTTGAATTTGAAAGCTTTAGTGCACTGTAAACGCTGATATGTTGTTTTGTTTGTGTTCTCTGTTCATTCTTTAGACTAACATTAAAAGTTGAGTTTTTATTTATGCACTCTCTTTATTGTTCTGAGCAATATTGTTGTGGTTCTATATTGAGCGCGAAAGACTGCTTAATTTTGCTTAGAGGCGTCTTTATCAGGTTTTAAGTTCTTCTACGTGCCATAAATCTAAGACTTGGGACCACAGGCCTTATTTCGCGGTCCTGAGTTCAAATCATGGTCAGGGTTAGTTACCTGGATAATTTTGGGGCTTGGAGAGCACACATGCATACAAAATAATCTAAACCTAACCTCTGTAAAATCGCTTTATTATGGCCTCTGTTCACCTCCTATGACCATTTTCTCATACATAGCTATACTCATGTCAATTTATACTCTTTTCTTTCTATTTTTGTCGCCAACCTCGATCAATCTCTCGCGGTTAATTCAATCAGTTGCTGGCAACTTTTTTTGGATAAATTGCAAAGTGCCTGTTACTGGCCAAAGCGTGATACGGATTAAGATAAACATAGTACATTGAGGGCGTATGTGTTAACTTTTTATTTTCTTTGTTCCATTTATACCCCACCTTTAACTACTATGGTCATATCGGTGGCCGTTCTCCTTTGGAACATACTGAAGGTGTTATACTCGTTATCTTTTGGGTTTTAATCATTATATCACGCACACATTAACACTGTCATTCATACTTCCAGACTCTGGGGAAGATTGGGAATTATCTTGGTCGGGAATCGAACCTGTGACCCCTAGCTCGGCAGGCAGGTGCTCTATCGACTGAGCTACGGGGCCATCCTGTGTTAACTTATGTTGAGTTGAGTTGAGGGCGCTCAACTGCAAGGTCATTAGCGCCTGTGTTAACTTATGAATAAACACAGTGTATATATGTATGCATTTTGATTCAACATGATACTATAGTGTCACAGTAGCTTCAGAAAGGAATTTAGTAATTTGTTACTGTGTTTCAATATTACATTAAACCAGTAAGTAGGTACCTCTAATGTTTCTGGCAGACATTATTTCCGGTAATTGTTGACAACAAATATATTATGAAAATAGATGTGTTAATTTTTCAACATCCCTAAAATTCTAAAAATATTGAAAAAAGTATTTCAGAAAATTATAATCAAAAAGCTAAGTGTAAGCTAACACTTGCTTTATGCTATCCTAATGCCCAATGTTATCTTTTTGTACTGCCCTGTCCTATCATATTCTATTGTTCTATAACATCCTACCATCCAATGTCATCCCATTCTGCTACATTATCATGTTCATCTACCCTATTCTGTGAAACATTATCTTGTTGCTCTGTCTTTTTTGTTTCCTATTATGTGGGCATTCCAGTTAATGAAAAGAAAACCTGATGTGTTATAGTTACATGGCTTTCATTACTCATTCTTCGGTTTTTAAGTGTGCAAAGCGACAGTCCCAAGATTTACTTGCATGTAAATGAACTCTTGCAGGATGAAATTCTGACACACCAGTAGCACTGATATGCTCCTGACAATTGACAGCAGTGTTATCAAACAAAGTATTTTATTAATCTATATAAATACTTGTAGAAATTGTAGAATGTATAAATTTTTAGCAATATTTGTAGAAAGGAAATTACTTATTTCCTTGTAGTCGTAATGGAAATAGGGACTACAGTGGTCCTAAGTGATAAGCAAATTTTATATCATTTTATATGGCAAACTTCATACTTGCCATCTACTTAAAGTTTATGGTTCAACATAACATGAACCATTTTCATGACAAAATGAGCTTTACAGATTGTACACTTGTTACCTAATTAAGAGGCAGGGTTTAACATAACATGAATCACGTTCAGCCTCTCTATGGGGCTTATGGACATTGAGAAAAGTATAATATTGAAAAATTGTAGCCAACAACAAGGAATAATTTAGAAATAGTTAACTCTACAACATTTATTTAAATAATGACTCAATTCTAACAACTCCCCTTTACAAGGGTTTCACATGTTCAGCTGGATGTACTTCTAGTAACATACCATAAGTGCTAGGGGTCTGCAACATTCGCACCATATTAGCTATTGAGGTCAGAAGCCTTCTCCAAAATGTAAATGGCTATTTCAGTTAGTGCAATACCTTGATTAAATAAGCATGCATATGCATATCCCCTAATATAAGAAACGTAGAAAATGTGAATATATTTAAGAAAAAGCTCAAAGCATATTTAGTAGAAAATTCGTTTTATTCAATTATGGAATAGGTAAATGAATATTTCTGTATAAACTAGCTAATTAAGACTCTGTGTGTATGTGTGTGCGTGCGTGTGTGTGTGTGTGAGTGTGTGACTGTGTGTGAGTGCATTCTTAATTGTATTGAATTAGTGTAAATTGAATTGCAGTTCTATTGTTCAATGTTGACGATTCCATATCATGTAAACATGATCTTAAGGATGAAATAAATGAATATATATATATATATACAGGGCTGTATTCCTAACAGAAAGGTGGTGGGGGGACGCACACCTAAAAAAATTTCCAGATCCTGGATCACTGATCAGAATTCTGCAGTTGTAGATTTGCCTTGCTGTTTGGTAGTCCTCAGCATGCGTACGACTTTTTATCCATTCTTTTATGTAATCCTGTGAGCTCCACATATGTACTGAAGGTATGTTAATAGCCATAAACATTATTTAAATACGATTTTAATGTATATATTTTGTACTTTTGCAGTACCTTGAATGTTAACTTAAGAAAGGTAATGAATTAAAAAGTATAAATAATATTATTAATAAGGGGACTGTGTCCCGCTCCGAAAAATAGTGGGGGGATGGCATACATCCGTCTTCCACCTCCACTACAGACCTGTATATACACACACACAAATACACACACACACGTACACACACACACACACACACACATATATATATAAGGATGCAGTATATATGCAGTAGGTAAAGTAATAGATCTGTAAAAAGCTTGTTGCCATATGATAACTTTGAAATTTCATTCTCAAAATGATCAGTGGTGGCTGGACCATGGAGGCCCTCTAGTGTCATGATTACTTTTTTTTAAGATTAGTGTGCTTTAACAACCAGGGTGTGAATGAAGGAGATGGTTTAAATGATGCTCAGTTATATGATGTAATATGTACACCAGCAATATTAGTAACTTTTTTCACTGTACATTGACTGGCATTCTGGACGCCAGAACCATCTGGAATGACAACATTGAAATGATCATGTGTGACAGACTCACAAGTTTAGCTGCTGTTTTTATCAGGCAAATATTGGGCTACAGGAAATATTTACAAAACAAATACCGAAAAGCATATCAACTTAAGGTAGGTATTCTAGGTATTCTTTCCATATGTATGATGTAATATGTATTTAAGGGCTGCTCTAATGGCCGATGAGCTGAACGCACAACTGTATTCACACATATACATGCATATATACAAAATATCTAATTAAGTACTAATGTCATATTTTCCTGCTTACTATCAGGAATACAATTAGTTCTTTCTTGTGTTGTTTATAAAACTGTTGCAAATACATTTATCAGCCATTTATACAACCTATTCTTTAATGTTAGATAACTCATATTCCTTATTTCTTGTGGAAGGGCATTGAAAATTATTGCACCTATTACTTCATGACTTTTAAATGTGTTTTGTTACTTGTGGTGTGGCATATCAATTGTATGAATATTTCTTGTCTCATGTTTATATATCATATTTCTTTTTCCTATAAATGAGGCCATGCCATTGGTCAGTGGTTAGACTGCTTAGCTCTCAACTAGGTGGCCTGGGTTCGATCCCAGGTGACTGCAAAGTGAGATCTGTGGTGGAGAACATTGCACAGGAGCAGGTTTTCTCTGGATCCTCTGGTTTCCCCTACCAGCAATCCACCATTTGCTCCATCATCATCTTTCCTATCATTTCATCTCACCCTCATTCTGTCCAATTCCCTCACTCTCATACCAAATATCGGGCTGATCACCCATTTTGGATTCTCTCTCTCATTGATCCAGAGATAACCACCACTACAATTCGTTACATTCCACAGAATTAAAAATATACGAACTACACTTAAAAATTTCGAAATGTATGAACCCGGCCATGTGGTCTAACTTAGAATAATATGCTGTCAATTCTTAATTTGAAAATGCGTTAGAAAACAGCCATTTTGAAACAAAAATTCATGAATCTTCAAAAGAAGCAAGAACCAAATCCACATAAAAAGCAAGATTTATTACTCTCATGTCAAAAACCAAACAATGTAAGGAATCTATCCACATGCAACTTTACGGAGAAAGAAATAGATATTCTAAACAAAGGCCTAAAAACATGTGTAGATTACACAAAAAAACATTGAAAACTATATCGCGGACATTGAAATAGTGATATATAATTTGCCCGATAACAAAAAATCTACGATCAGAACACAGTGCTTAGAAACTCTAGATCATATTCAAAATGCAAATTCAAAAAGATATTCATATAAAAAAAATAATCAAAAATTTAAATGAAAAACCGGTAGTCTACACAAAAGCAGACAAGGGTAACAAAATAGTAATATAGGACGAAGAAGACTATCGCAAAAAAATGGACAACCTTTTAAACGGAAAAGAATTTGTTAAACTAGAAAACAATCCATTAAAGAAAGCATGCAAATCTGTGGCATTAGAAATTAAAAACAGTAAAATCATGACTAAAAGAGATAAATTGAACAATAAAATAGACAGTCCAAAAACACCATACATATATGGTTTACCCAAAATACATAAACCTGAAATTACCCTCAGACCAATAATTAATAACATTGATGCACCCAATTAACAACTATCAAAATGGCTAGTTCAAATCTTCAGATCCTTCACAAAATTTGAAAATTTAAGTTTCAAAAACTCGTTTGAATTGTTAAATCTCCTGAAGGACACAAAGATCAACTCTACAGATGCTTTAGTTTCCTTTGAACTCATTTCTTTATATCCAAGTATACCTACCAATGAGCTTATTCCACTTCTCAAAAAATGGCTGGAATCAATAAAAATAACACCTGAAGAAATAGAAGAACCTTCACAACTTACAGAAATTTGTATCAATCAAAATTTTTTCAGCTTTAATGGACAGATCTATAAACAAAAAACGGGCCTAGCTATGGGCAACCCATTATCTCCCTTCTTGGCAGATTTATTCATGAGTGCTTTTGAAACACATATCACAAAAGCTTTTCAAAATTATTTCAAAGTGTGGTATCGCTATGTTGATGACATTTTTGCAAGAGTACCTAAAAAACTCATACAAGATGGTCTAAAACTTTTGAATATACAAAATCCAGCTATAAAATTTACATTGGAAAGAGAAGAGGATGGTGTGCTCCCCTTTTTGGACATCAAGATCAAAAAAATGAACAACAGACTCAATTTTGGTATTTACAGGAAACCGACTCACACAGATAATTACATTAAGAACAACAGTTTCAACCCAAAACAACACCAACATGCCATTTTCAACAGTTTAATCTTTCGGATGATCAACTTTCCACTAAACAGAGGAGATTATCAAGAAGAATACCTACACATAAAAAAGTAGCTATATCCAACGGTTTCAACCCAAATTTAGTAGACAAAACAGTTAGCAGACTCAACAAAGCTAAGAAAATAAAAGAAACAACCACCCTAGAGCCTACAGGAGAAAAAGAGAAAAACCTTTTTAAAAAATTCACCTTCCACCCATCAGCGTATAACAAATTCCAAAAAATCTTCTCAAAACACAACATAACTCTTGCACCTCAAAATAGGTTTAATATCAGAAATTTGTTAAAAGGCCCTCCCAAAAATTCAATCACTACCAAAGAAAAACCGGGAATCTATGAGATCAAATGTGAAACTTGCCCTAAAATTTATATAGGAAAAACAAAAAGAAATATTAACATCAGAACTACAGAACACATGAGAAACATTAAAAATGGTGAAACAGAAAAATCAGCAGTGGCTTTTCATTTTTTGAATACTAGACATGACATCAATTTGGAAACATCTCTAATAAAATACGTTAATCACCCCATATACCTTTCCGTATGGGAAAAAAATCTTCATTAACAAAAATCGTCATAGAGTCATGAATTTTGAAACTCCACCACCGGACATCTTTGACAAGTACATCACGCCATCTATTAACAATATGGAGAAAGAAGAAACCACTTCAACTTGCACTAATCGAGTATCAGCTGAGGATAGGAGCAAGAGCTCTTGAAACATGTCCTGTGAATAAACAGTGTGAGTGAAGCAATGTGTCAATATATTCTCGATTCACTTTTGTATTATTATAGTTGTGTAGACTCTCTTTGAAGTAATTTAAGGAATAATGGTTTGCAATGTTTCATTTTGTTATAAATTTGTCGATATTCTAACGTCTTTCTTTGAGTTTTTAAATTTTTTACTAGGTATTCTTGAAATGCTATCACATAATATTGATCTTTGAAAGAAGGACTAATAACCATTAATACAAAATTTTCTGAAAATTTTCATTTTAAATATTTTAACAGAAATACCGCTGTTGACAAATTTTTACATGTTAGGTCTACTTTGGATTCAGTTTAGTTTTTATCTATAATTGCACCTAAAAGTTTAACTGTTTTGGTCACACTATCTACATATTCAACATTTTTTAACTTAAATCAAATACTCAATGCTTTACTTTCATTCTTGTAAAAACCATTAATTTTGAGTCAGACGTGAGATGTCTCAATAGTTGCTTTCGTTGTTTGTAAATAACACTGAGATCATTATGGGGTTTAAAAAGGATATATCATCAACATATACTATTGCATGAAATGATAGCCATTTTGATACATCATTAATCATAATCAAAGAAAGCAAAGGGCCCAAAATGGATCCCTGGATATCAACTGTGTTTATTTCTGATATCTGAAACTATTTTCTTGCTAGATATACAGTTTTCCCTGAACCTTAAAAATAAGATATAATGATTATGGTAGTGGTCAAGGTCAGTCAGTTAGTGGGTGAGTGTCAAGCTGAGTGGCTGGGGATGAGGAAGATGTTTGCTTTGAGACCGGTCCCAGGATTTAAATAAGATAAGTGAAGTTGTGTTACTAGTGTTTAGTTATTATTGACAAGATATAATGATTTTTACATTAAACTTTATTTGATATATTTCTAATTCACTTAATAACATATGTGTCACATAGTCAAGGCCTTACTCAGATCCTACAGTATTACATTCCCTCTTCAGAAGCTTGATTAATTAATTGTCAAGTAAACAATTTACAAGGAAGCCTGATAGTGAATGATGACAAATTGAGAGCTCCAGAACATTTAAGAACTACTACTACTACTACTACTACTACTACTACTACTACTACTACTACTACTACTACTACTACTACTACTACTACTACTACTACTACTACTACTACTACTACTACTACTACTACTACCACTACTACTATTACTACTACTACTACTAGTATTACTACTACTACTACTACTACTACTGCTACTACTACTACTACTACCCACCACCAACGCCGCTGCCGCCGCCACCACCACCACCACCACCACCAACACCTCCACCACCACCACTACTACTACTGCTACTGCTACCGCTACCACTACCTCTACCACTACTTAATTGACAAGTGAGTCTACTGCAATCATTGTTGACTTTTCTTTGGAGTATCCAAACTATCTGAAAACAGAGTTTGAGCCTCAAAATATGAGGTATGTCCAAAAGTAGGTTCGGTTTGGTAATAAAATGAATTTGTGTACGGATACAGAAAAATTATTAAATGCACAAAATTCTACAACTCATAAACATAACTGCCACAATTTTCCAGGCATTTGTCGTAGCGAGGCACAAGTTTTTGCATACGTTCTTTATAGAAGCTTGCCGCCTGTGTCTTCAACCAGTTGGAAACATTTTCTTTCAGATCTTTGTCGTTGTTGAAGTGTTGACCGCCAAGGAAAGATTTGAGATGCAAAAACAGATGAAAGTAGCTATGAGCGAGGTCAGGGCTGTATGGGGGATGGTCAAACATGTCCCAGCCAAATCCCTGTAGGATGTTTTTCGTCGCATTTGCAGTGTGTGGTCTTGCATTGTGATGAATAAACACATTACCTTTTGACAGCATTCCTTGGCGCTTATTTTGTATTGCGCGGCGCAATCCTAGCATTCAGGGAACGAATCACAGATCTAATTTCACAGGCGGCGGGATTTTCAATCAACAGCAACATTGTAAACAAGCACAACAAAGTGCACGTGGCTGACAGCGATCTGACAATGGCGCATATTTCTTCTCCTTGATACAGAGGCGTCTACCACACATGTGTGGAACTGCGATCGCAGCGCTGCAGCGGAGATAAATTGAAACAGAACTTACTTTCGGGATGCCCCTTGTAATTTTATAGTTGTATTTTAATAAGGTGTTCAATTGGTTTGCTATTGTGAGAATTACCAACATTGACCTGTAGTTGCTTCATTTATCCTTTTTTCCTTTTTGTATATTGTAGTTACTTTTGAATACTTTAAAATTTTGAAAAACTATCTTCTTTGATACATCTGTTAGTACAGAAAGTTAAGGGAATTAAAATGTATATTATTATTTCCGTAGTTAAATTATTTTAAAGCCATAGATGTTTTTGCACTTAAATTTTTAAGTTTCTACATAATTACATATCACCTTAAAATAATAATCCATGCCATTTCCGATTCAGGCTTAGACCTGCCAATACCACTGCCGGCCTCATGCCTAGATATGCAAGGTAGAGGTGATCCATCATCCAGCCGATAGGTGAATTGATGTTGTAAGCATCTAAGCAGCCCCAGTTGAAAAGTTGGCTTTCATAGCCAGAACATATCTTAATAAGTATGTATATATTCCTCTATTACATCCCTTAGAGATATCTCACTCATAACGCTCCGAGCCTTATCTCTACACAATTACTTTTTAATGTTATTTTGTTAACTGATTTTATAAAAATGCATTGAAATCATTTGGTGATATCTCATCAATACACTCTGTTCTATTTAATTTTCTTACTGAGTTGAATACTGGCCATTCTCTTTGTATTTATTTCCTGAGCTGTTAATTACTTAAATATTACAAATAGAAGCATTATTAACAGTGAAGTTTTCTTCATGTTGAAGTTTTGTTGAGTCACACTTGTTTCCACTCACCTTCACTTATTATTTTTAAAAAACGCTGGAACGTTAATTACTTTTCATTTACTTCTGTTTTTGCTTCTCTTATGGACTTTTATAGTGACATCTGAACTCTTTGAGTATTATAAAGAGTGAATTGCTTGAAATGTTTTTATAAATATCTTGCAGGATTAAAGTCATTTATATTACGCCATTCATGCTTAGAAAAAGACTTTTCTAATTTGTATCATATGTCATCCTTTTTAATCTTTCTACAAGAATTTTCAAATGAATCCTTTAATTTTTAAATTAATTGTGACTTTTTGGGTTCCTAAATTTAAAAGTCTAGTTGCAGAAATTCAAAACGCTCTTTCTTTCAAGTAAAGAGACACTTGTACAACTCTGATATCAGGAGATTGACATAACAAACACCAACACAGTCTCTCGTGGCTTCACCACACATAAATAAACAAAAGAATTCACTTTCAAATCACTACACGTTTATCAGTTCTCAACTCACAACTCGATATAGTTTAAGCCCGCCTCGATAGGGTAGATGGTAGCGTGTCTGCCTCACGTTCAAAAGGTCCCGAGTTCGAATCTTGGTCAGGGTCAGTTACATGGATAAGGGTTTTTCAGGGATTTTCCCTTATCCTGAAAGACGAATATCGGATAACTCATTTAAGCTGGACTCATTTAAGCATCATGTCACCCATTCAATTCATCGTCCGGTATGACTTAACGTTGAAGGACGTAAATTACAACAACAAACAAACAGTTTATATGTCCATACACACTGCACGAAAACTGACCATGGACCACTCTCTAGCAGCTCCCATTGCCGAACTGACTCATGTAGCCGTCCGTATTTATACCCGGCCCGCTGTTTCTCGAAGGCCGCCGAAGTTTCTCAAGAGCTACCAAACTAGCACGATCTTTCGTGATGTAGCGAGAACTCCATGGAACTGTCTCTGTCCCTTTCACTCCCGCTTCTCTCTCTCGGGGCACAATCTGGATGTGGTACACCACGTCGTTAATTCTCTTTACCAACCGGTACGGTCCTTGCCACGGTTGTTGAAGTTTCAGGCAGCGTCCCTTGGTCCGGGTAGGCCGGTACAACCAGACCAGGTCACCTTGCTGGAATCCTTGTCTTTGGGTTGCCTGGCGTACCGGGTCTTAATGCGGTCGCTCACCATCTGGATGTTCTGACGAGCCATCTCATGCATGTCGTGCAGATGCTCCATAAGGTTCTCCACATACTTGGGTTCTGGCTGTTTCGCTTCCAGGGGGCTTCCAAAAGCCATCTCACAAGGTAGGCGTAGCTCTCGCCCGAACATTAAGCTTGCTGGAGTCATTCCAGTGGTGTCGTGTGTTGACGAGCGGTAGGCCAGCAAGAACAGTGACACCTTGACGTCCCAGTCTCGCTGATGGCTGGCCACGACCCCCCTCAGGTATTTTTCTAAGGTCTTTATGTATCTCTCGACCATGCTGTCCAACTGCATATGTAGAGGTGTTGTGCGGGTCTTGTTCACCCCAAATATTTACAGTGCCTCCTTCATCAGGTGGGACTCAAAATTGGTCCCCTGGTGACTGTGGAGCTCTAATGGGACCCCAAATTGGCAGAACAGCTGCTCCACAAGGCAGTCTGCAATAATCTTCGCCTCCTGGTTCAGGATGGAATACATCTGCGGCCAATCGGTGAAGTAGTCTTTGGCCACCATAAGGTACTTGCCTTAGTCGGACACTTGGAATGGTTCAGCTATGTCAACAGCGATGCATTCAAAAGTTTCTACGACGTACTGCTGCATGGCACTTCGGCTCCTAGTTTGGGGGCCGCGACTAGCTGCGCACACATGACACTGGCGGCACTATCTTTCAGCGTCTGCTCGGAGCCTCAGCTAGTAGTAGCGCTGTTGGAATTTGACGATTGTTTGATTTGCTCCCAGGTGTCCTCCTGAAATACGGCATGCATGTACTCCAGGACTTCCGGGTCGTTATTCCGGGGAAGTACCAACTGCTCTCGCTGCGTCTTCCCATCAGGCGACTCCCATACCCGGGACCGCATGCCCTTTTTGTCTTCATTGAGTCCCATTGGGCCAGTATGACTTGTATGTAGCACTCCTTGCTGCGATGTCCTACCAGGTTGGTCTTGTCCCTGACTCCACTTCTCTCAAGAATGTTCCTAAGGCCTGCACAATCCCAACCGTCTGCAGGCACTGCTGTGACTACTCTTGACAGCTGCGGCACGCTCACTCTCTTCCACTCTTGTGCACTGGCCGCAATCATCGGGGCAGGGTCTTTGGGACATGGTGGAAAAACCTTGTCCAGGTAACTCACTCTGGCCGAGATTCAAACTTGCGAACTCTTGAGTGTGAGGCAGACATGCTAACATCCACATTACTGAGGCGGGCTAATAGTGGTATAGGAATGGGTAGTATGGATCTATGAGGAACTGGCAGTGTGGTCTTCATATTTGGATATTTAGTTCCTGCCTTATTTTGTTGTTGTAGTTAACAAATTTGCACATGCAAAAGTAATAATCGTCATGGTTATTTTGCTACTTTCTTCTTACCATTGGTTTAGCAAATGACATTCCTTTCATTTTATTTTATACCAGAATATAGTCCTTCAACACAGTTGTTCCATGGAATTTGAGTTTTGACCAATTTATGCTAAACACCAAGTTTCTTTGGAAATATGTGTAACATAGTTTATTTATTTGTTAGTCTCTTTGAGTAAACCTTCCGTCAAACATGTACCACCCACAAGTGTAACAAAACTTCTGAGGATTTTGTAGAAACTTGTAATCCTGATATAGAAGTCATACTTTATTTTAGAACTACACAACAGAAAACAAATAAGTGTAATGTTTTCAGCTATTCTGAAGTTGAGATCTATGATAGCTGTAAATATAATACCTCATAACCAGGCAGACCTGACACATAGAACAAAACTAATAATATTTGGGTGCTAAGGGAGAATGGAAGAGAGCTGATTAGGAAGATAATCAATAACAGATTTAGAATAAGATAATGAAATGTAGCAGAAGCTATATAAGCTGAATGAATTTAGCATGTCAGTTATATATGCACATATCATAAAAGCTGAATGTGATAGTTAGAAATGGACTTCATTGTTTAAATCAAGACGTTGATTTCCATTAAAGTATCATATTTTGCTTTACACCCCAGAATAAGTGTGGACTAGTGTTATTTTCTGATTTTTTTAAACAATTTAAATAATACAAATGTATCTTTGTTATTCAAATTATTATTTTCTAATATTAAAATTTTTCCTAGAAAATTAAATCTTTCAGATAATTCAAACTGCCCAGTTCTGCAAAGTTTTATTATATTTAAAGCATAAATAATAGGAATAAAAATAAAATACCATAATACATTGTTAAATTTCACAAATTTAGTACCGGTGAAAAACTATTCTTACAGGGGTTGGTTATCCAAACAGCGATGCAATGGAGAATATACTTACTTGATCCTCTGGCAGGAGAAAAAAGAATTACATTTGCAGGAATTGCATTTGAGGATGATGCCTGTAAAAACGATAAGCTAAACAAGGACAGGCTTCAGGTAATAATAAGATCAAGTGATATCTTTTGACATTAATGGAAAATGCCAGGAAAGCAATTTTAAGAAATATATTCCAAATGAGAATTAATTTCCAGCCCTCCAGTTTAGAAGGTAGATACATGTAAAAATAATAAACTTCATAATTAGCTTCAATATCTTTTAAGGATACAGGGTGAACATTCTCTGATTCTCTCACTCTAAATCTTACTCTACATAGAAAAACTGTGTTTATTTTAAAGTTTATTTAAGATTCCTTGGTACTGGTAATACTAACATCACTTTTTTACTCTCTGTTAACATGTTTCGGGAACATGTGTTCCCATCATCTAGCTTCTTCTGTGTATAAATGTTTTTATTTTGTTTATTTATTTTGTTTTCTCAAAAGCTAATAAATAATAATGATTCAGTTTTTTTATTGTAATTTACATACTGCAACATTAAGTAATATCGGTCGATGAATGAAATGGGTGAAATGATGCTCAAATAAGCCCGGGCTCCATAGAGCTTAGAGTTACCTAACATTCGTCTGTCAGGATATAGGAAAATACAGGAAAAAACACTTATCAAGGTAACTTACCCTAACTGAGATTGGAACTCGGGATCTGTTGAACATGAAGCAGACACGCTATCATCTAGGCTACCGAGGCAGCATTGAATTGTTATTATCTGGAAAACCATAAGGATTAGACCAAATGTCATTGTAAAACATGTCTTCTTGAAGGCCAGGATGCCTAAAGGCATGTACATGTGTGTGTGTGTGTGTGTGTGTGTGTGTGTGTGTGTGTGTGTGTGTGTGTGTGTGTGTGTGTGTCTGTGTGCGCGTCCATGTGCGCACGTACATGCCTCTGCCTGCATGTTTGGAACATAGTGAAAGAGTTGGATGGGAAAAGAGCTCATCTTGCAAGGAGAGGAGGAATGGGTAAGGGAAGATGAGCATAAGGACAGTTCACACAACAGTTAGCGAAATGGCAAGGTTCAGATCATTATTATGTTTTGTATAATTTTGGATTATTGTATCTAATAATGGAGGACATAACCCCAATATTTGCCTTAAATTATGAATTGCAATTTTTAATTTTGTTTAAGAAAAACTTAAATATACATATATTAGTATGTAGCTTCCTATAGTTAGGAATCTATATGGCAAAGCAAGATTCTATTGTCTTTGTCTTTGCCTTCTGGAATTTTTCTATGTTCATTCTGTGCTTTTCAGAATAGTAGATATAGGAGCTGCTAATGCCTATGATCTATATCATTCCCATAATGAGAATTCGCAAATTTCAAACTGGATATTTGTAAGTCATTAGCATTCCAACTAACAAAGTCTCACATGCAGCAAAGAATTTACAATGACAGAATCCTAAGGAAAATAAGGGCTGGCATTTCAAGAATCCCAAGTATAAAGCATTACACTTAAGAACCAGAGCAGAAATTTGAAACATTCAAAAATTATTGCTGTGTACAGCAGCAAAGAATAGAATTTATTATTTCTAGTTGAGTTGCTAGATACCAGTGTGTTTAGAGTGCATCGGAAAGATATGTGTAAACTTTGCTGAAGATGACTAATTTGTTGGGATGTGCACATCACAAAAGGGAGAAAAACCAATAGTTCCCCTATGCACCTTTTATCTGATGCAGCTATAGCATGCGTTGATACATATTTTGCTATTAAACCATATACCAGTACAATTTTACAAGTAAGGTACTGCATAGTGTGACTGTAAACAAAAAAGTAAAGCATTGTATTTGTTTTTTGTGGTACATTAAATGTTTGTGTATTAAATAATGTTCACAGTTCTTAGAGATAATAATAACATATATCAAACTATTGTTAAGGGTATCCTTCTTCAAACAAAATATTGCTAATTCAAATATTGACAAATATTTATTAATTTATAGATGTGTCGTATTTATTACACATCTGCTTCACTTACATACCCATTTTGAGGACATGTTTCGCAAATCATCCTTTGCATCTTAGGCTCTTATGCGACTAAAGCTTGATCCAGTGGTATGGGTAATTCTGGAGTTGCTGCTGCCATCTGTTGATTTAGTGATGAACTTAAATATGGGATTCTCTTCTGGCAGGATTTAAAAGTTCATTAGCTGGTTTTTGTGTTTTTCTCTGTATATTCTCTCCCATATGACAAGTTCGCTATGTTTTTGTACGTATTTTAGTAATTTGGTGCTATCTTCAATTTCATGATTTTCAGACCAGAAATGAGCTGCTATTGCGGACCTATCAATATTTTTGTATCCTAAGTGCCTGAACTGCTCTTTCTTTCTAGTGCCTATGTTTCTTTTTGTCCTCCCACATTTAAGTTCATCACTAAATCAATAGGTGGCAGCAGCAACTCCAGAATTACCCACACCATTGGAACAAGATTTATTCGCATAATAGCCGAAGATGCAAACGATGATTTGCGAAACATGTCCTCAAAACAGGTACGTAAGTGAAGCAGATGTGTAATAAATATTACTCATCTATAAATTAATAATTATTTCGCTTCACTGTGGTGTTCGAATACAGTTAAATTTCAATATATTGAAAATATGATGCTTATCTTTAAGGAGCATACGTATAAAATATCTCAGAGATGTCACATAACCAGTTGTGTGACAAGTTTCTCACATTACCAGTTAAGGGTTAAATATGGGTTTTACTGTATATATTGCATGCATGCATAGCACACACCCCCACCCAATGTTTTTCTAAAAGTACTATGTTTTGATTCACAGGATACCAATATGTGTATTTGGAATGAAATAGCCATATAAACGTTTTGGAGTAATGGTATTGTTTCTCTTTATATGTTCATTATTTATAATTGTTTGTTTAACACTAGAAGGACTGGCGAGTATGGTCTACCGCGAAGGACTAACCCGTCATTTTGACGGGTGCAGTTTTATTTTCCCTTTTTAAAATAGTAAACAAATTTAAATGTATTCCAGTTTATCTAATACTATTTATACATTTTAACAGTATATAATTTTACTTTTGTCTGAACAATTTCATGGAAAAATGAAAATTTTAAGCCTAAAAATTAATCCAAATGTATGCGATAAACAAATGTGAAATTGACAAATTGCTTTAGAAAGCACATGTGTTTCATCATAAAATTTTGAATACCACAGTATATAGTAGAAAAGACACTTATAAACCTATTAATTTATAGATGAGCCGTATTTATTACAGTAATACAGTTGAATCTCGACCTATAAACCTGATTTTGCTCATTCACAACCACCTGCAGCATTGTTGCACCTAACATACCTTTATTCAGTGTTGCCTAAACATGGTCCACAACCATACTTGCTGCATTTGTTACATAAATGATTGCTCCTATTCCTCCCTCTGCATTGGCAAGTCTTCCAAATGTTGCTCTACTGAGGAACTGTGTTAGGAAGTGCATTTTGTACCCTTGTGGTTTTATATACTGAAGGGAACTCTTCTGCTAAGTTGTATAGGAACTGACGTTTGCTTACTTTTTCACCTGTCACTTTCTTATAGAGTACCCATGCATTGATAGCTGCCAAGACCAACACATGGAAAAAAACATGCTTAGGCTACCTTCTGCATCCATATATCACCCTGTACAGTTGGTCCATTTGATCTACGACGTGAATGCCTACTTGGTGTTATCGTAGTACGCCATTAATTCTGGTAGATTTTTAGGATTTGGTTTATTTATAGTAACTATGTAATGCATTGAACTCAAAAGGAGCACACTTTTGTTCTTTTTCCCCTGATAATATGTCAGAGTTATGTCACCTGACACATTACAGTTATGTGCAAGGTTGCTGTAGCACATTTTGCTAATTGAGGGACTTCCCCTCTACATTTCTTTACTGTGCTCACAATGCTTGTACTTTTACACTTCAAACGTTCTGCAAGGCATTTGGTTGAGGAAAATTTTCACATGTAATGTTTCTTCCTGCAAAAACTAAGGGCTGTATAATATGCATTATAACATGCACTGCAAGAGTAACACCTGTGGGGCGCTGCCCATCTTTGGCCAGGTAAGGAAAACCATTCACCATATACTTTGAATTTGCATCAATTGCAAGCCAAAACTTTATTCCAAATTTGTCTGGTTTATTGCTCTAATATTGAATGAAGGAGCATCTTGCCTTGCAAGGAAACATTTGCTCAACCACAGTGATATTTTCACCTGCAATGTAACACTGCAAGGAATGACAGTAAAAGGATTCCAGAGAGGAGTAGCAGCGCAACGCGATCTGTACTTAGTCTTTGAGAACATGTGTCCTTGTCAGCAAATCGCATAAAGCACAACATTTCAGTGAATTTGTTTCCGCTCATGCTGTTCCTGAAAAATAGTGGTCCCTAAGTACTCGACCATAACAACTTCAACACAAAGTTTTTGCTCCAACTCCTTATAAATACATAAGTGGTACGAATTACGCCACTTGGGCATTAAAGCTTTCTTATTCATCGACAAAGGGACTGCAGAGTGCCATAAACCAATCAGGAAGGAAAACAATAACAGATGAGGACCAATCCGAAGGCTATTGTTCACATTCCATATCTGTCAAAATGACGGATGGCGGTCCTTCTAGTAGGAATTATTTGTACCAGTTTTTAGAAAGGTCCGAATTGCTTAATTCTTTGTGGACGTGTTTTTCATAAGTATTTATTAAAAGTTGCAGAACATGGGAGGAGTAGAAAAAAGCATAAGCAAGAAACAAACCTTCTAAAGCAGCGCACCGTCAAAATCCTTCTAGTGTTAAATGATGAACTTAACTGCAAATCTTTCTCATTATAATTTGTTTCCATTGTGTTGTAGATGACTATTCGTTTTCCATCAGAGCTCAGAAAGCCTGGGCCCTCTGATGTGCTATCAGAAAACTGGCACACCGATGAAATATTCCCACGTTTTCAAACATTAGGTCTTTGTGAGGAACGCAGTGACATTGGAATGAATCCAGGTAAGAAATATAATAAGCAGCATTACATTTGAACAAATATTATTCAAAACTGCAGTGAGATCCAAGTATAATTAGCAACCAATTTTGTACGTTAAATGATGGAAATTAGTTGCTCTTCTACACTAGCCATGCAAACTACGTATTCAAATAGAAATCAATTTTATATGGTGTTCTTTCTTATTCTTCACTAAAATAAATAGAAGCTTAACATAAGATAGATCTGGACAGTCTTCCTTATACAACTGGAACATCTCTAAGTAAATGATTCTCGCAAATCAGAAGTTTTATGTCTTAATGATTATTACTCTGTTTTGGAAATTGTAGTATATTTCTTACATGTTTTAAAATTATGCTTTACTCCTTTTTTTTCTCCATACCTCCCTCAGGTTGTATGCAGAAATTTTTAATGGTGCTAAGAATTATAATTAAATTTCAAAATGGCACATTGTGCGGTTGACTTCCACATGTATTTTACAAGAGCTCAGTAGTATAATCAAATCTAATTGGTTGGAAGATTTCAAGTAGATGTTCCTCTATACTGCAATTTGGAAACACATTCAAGATTTTGCATCATATACACACTTACTAACTATTTATGGTAATATAATGCACTTGCAACACTTGGATGCTTAATTTTGGAACTGGTAATAAAATATTTGAATAAATGTGCTAGTATAAAACTAACTGTTAACTGGAACTGTG
Organism: Mantis religiosa; assembly: GCA_030765055.1. NCBI lineage: Eukaryota > Metazoa > Arthropoda > Insecta > Mantodea > Mantidae > Mantis > Mantis religiosa. Next base: position 4,964,587 of record JAUKNK010000017.1, on the reverse strand, counting down.
GCTACTTTTCAGAGCTGTTTCAAAATGGAACAGCTCCACCCCAATGGTTATATTATTTTTTCCTACCCATAGCTAGAACTTTCAACCATACATTCATTAAAGCTGTTTCTAAAAACGTGCTCATTAGTAGAGCAAAAGAATAACTGAAATTAAATGTAAACTGTGCTTTTCAGGATATTGGTACCAAGGATTCCTTGGAGTCCAGCATGCTATATATTCAGCAATTCTGGCCCAAAGTATTGGCGAAGAAGCCTTATCAGCACCATTTATTATGTTGCAAAGATTCCCATATCCTGAGTATGTTAGTGATACAATGCTACAAGCAATGCAAAAGTTGGTGCCACTTGTACATATTATTTTTTATCCACAGCTGTTTTGCGACACTCAAATCAATTAATTTTGAGAAGGAATTGCAAAATAAAATAAGCACATAAAATGCTTTGCTTAAGATGCACACTATCTATTAGAATAGCCGAAGATAAATTCCAAATTCCTTAAGTGAATTATTGTCCTGTGCCATGGTGTAGTGGGCTAGAGCATGTACTTTGGTACCTTGCATCCAGAATGCACCCGGGATCGATCCCACTCCTGGGGGTGTGAATGTTTAGTCCCGGGTACAGGACCAGTGCCCACTCAGTATTGTGAGGAAATTAAGGAGCTACACTAGGTAGCAAACGCTGATCTAGAAAGCCAACTTTCTGGCTGGGGGTACTGTGATGCTGACCACATCTCATCTCTGTATCAGTGGAAGATTGCTCACCTCTGTTTTTGCATATGTGCGTGAGGGACTGACAGCAGGGTTGGCAGGCTCAGGCCCACTTTGGGCTATAACGCAATGGTTTATGTTACATTTAAGTGAAATTTTTTGGATGAAAGCAATATGCAGTGCTTTGGCTGAATGTCTCTGAGTATATGTACATTTGTGTCTGTGTAAGTTTAGTATTGTAACGGAGCGCTGGAACATCCTGTGAAAGCAGCTGGCAGCGGAAGACAGGGGAGGTTCGGTTAGCCACACCTTCCCCTCGATTGTCTTATAGTGGTGACAAGGCGGCGGTTGGGAGGAAAAACATGACTGTGCCGTATGTTTCCTTACACCTGGTTCTCGATCTTTCTGTTACTAGAACAATCCTGGAAAAACACCAGAAGGCGGGATATTCAGATATAAAGAGGGTTACAGACAGACGGAGTTGAGTTGGTTTTGGTTTAGTCAGTCAGTGAGTTGGTTTTGTAAGTGAGTGAGGAGACAGTCGCAGTTCTTGGTGTAAGAGTTAGTCAGTGACGTGTTAATGAACGAAAGGATTGTGCAACGGAAGACTGTACGTAACTTTGAATGTGTACCGGAGCTTACGTAACCGTGAGGCCAAGTGAAATTGTAACGGACGGACTGGTGAATTGTAACTGTGTGCAGCAAGTAATTCTGTGTAATTGGCAAGTGTTTAACTGTAAGTCGGTGGAAATAAAGAACATTGTTGAGTGGTGTAATTTGACTTTTCATTTCACGAACCCACAAAGTCATACTGGTGTCAGGAAGCGGGAAAACAACATCACCGAACATTACAACCATGGACGCGGCATTGGAAAAATTTTTGGAGAAGATGATGGAAATGAAGGCCGAACTAATCTCGGAAATGAAGACGGCTAAAGACAACATCACCAGGAAGATGGAAGAAATGCAGGCCGAATTAACAGAGACGCTGGAGACTAGAAATAACCTGGCCGCGGAACTGAAACTAATCAGGACGGCTAGGGACAACATCGCCGAGAAGATGGAACAAACGAAGGCCGAGTTAACCACGGAAATGAGAGCAGCGAGCGACGGTCTGGCTACCGAAATGAAGGTGGCGAACGAGGCTCTCGCCGCCAAGTTTGAGGAACGGTTGGCCGGCGTGGGGGATGACGTCACGAACCTGGGCAAGCGGAACGGTCAAGCAGACGACCGCCTTAATGATTTAGAGGAAAAGGCCGACAACATCGCAAAGCCCCTCACCCGCCTGACGGAGGAAAACCGGCCTTATATGTGGACGGAGGACGCCGAAGACGCTTTCCAGCACCCGAAGGGGATCCTGTGCAGTGCTCCAATTTTGGGTTTCCCACAGCCGGGTGGCGCCTTCATTGTGGACACCGACGCTAGCGACCATTACAATGGAGGTGTCCTACCGCAGATCCAGGACGGCCATGAGCGCACAAGAGTGGAAGAGAAGGAGCGTGCCGCAGCAGTCCGAGTAGTTGTGGCAGTGCCTGCTGAAGGCTGGGATAGCGCAGGCCTGAGGAGGGAGCAGCTGGTGGACGCAGACTTGGGGCCACTCTTGAGGGAAGTGGACGCAGGGACGAGACCAACCTGGGAGGACAACGCACCGAGGAGCGCCACCTACAAGTCGCACTGGGCCCAATGGGACTCGTTGAAGACCAGAGAGGGCGTGCTGTTCCGGGTATGGGAGTCACCCGATGGGAAGGCGCAGAGAGGACAGCTGGTACTTCCCCGGAGTAAGGTCCCGGAAGTCTTGGAGGAAGTGCACGCCGGTACTTCAGGAGGACACCTGGGAGCGAACCGTATGATTCACAAACTACGGCAGCGCTACTTCTGGCTGAGACTCCGAGCAGATGCTGGTGGTACACCTGGACCACCTCGCACGATACGATGGGGCTGTTCGGGGCGAACAGCTTTGAGGAGGGAGCAGTGTAACGGAGCGCTGCCACACCCTGTGAAAGCAGCTGGCAGCGGAAGACAGGGGAGGTTCGGTTAGCCACACCTTCCCCTCGTTTGTCTTATAGTGGTGACTAGGCGGCGGTTGGGAGGAAAACCATGACTGTGCCGTATGTTTCCTTACACCTGGTTCTCGATCTTTCTGTTACTAGAACAATCCTGTAAACACCAGAAGGCGGGATATTCCCATATAAAGAGGGTTACAGACAGACGGAGTTGAGTTGGTTTTGGTTTAGTCAGTCAGTGAGTTGGTTTTGTCAGTGCGTGAGGAGACAGTCGCAGTTCTTGGTGTAAGAGTTAGTCAGTGACATGTTAATGAACGAAAGGATTGTGCAACGGAAGACTGTACGTAACTTTGAATGTGTACCGGAGCTTACGTAACCGTGAGGCCAAGTGAAATTGTAACGGACGGACTGGCGAATTGTAACTGTGTGCAGCAAGTAATTCTGTGTAATTGGCAAGTGTTTAACTGTAAGTCGGTGGAAATAAAGAACATTGTTGAGTGCTGTAATTGGACTGTTCATTTCACGAACCCACAAAGTCACAGTATTACTTAAAATAATCTGATTTTCTGCACTCACACATCTTTCTCTACTCTTGTAAAGCTATTCTTACAAATGCGTATTCCTCCTTGTTCTTCATGTTAAGTGAGATGAATGTTATCATATTGCTAATTTTCTTGAAGTATAAGAAGTATGACAGTCAACTGTTAGGTCCCAGGCCTCATATAGAGATTACACCACAGGGCCAGTTTGACGGATAGCATTATATAGTTTATCTCTAGACTAGGTCGTATCCATAATTACAGGTCAAGAGCTTGTTTAGTTTTTGAATGGCAGCATTTTAAACAAGACAGGTGGAGCATTTGGAAAAACAAGCAGTGATTAAATACTTCCAGTTGAAAGGCTTAACACCTAAAGTGGACATTATGGACAGTACACTGAAAGACTCTGCCCATTCATATACAATCATAAAAGGTGGGTTGCAGAGTTTGAAATGGAACATACGAGCACAAGTGATGAGCCTCGCTCTGGACGCCCTGTGGAAGTCACAACTACAGGGATCACTGAAAAATATTCATCGTTTAGTACTGGAAGACCGTAGATTAAAGTTATTTGAGACAGCACAGGCCGTAAACATATCAAGAACATGCAGGTAATATTTTAAGTAATGTTTTGGCCTTCACAATGTCTTGCAAGATGGGTGCCGCCATTGTTGCATGTTGACACCTAAACAAAAGCTGCAAAGAAAAACTGTTTCTGTTAAGAATTGGAGCTCTACCATAAAAATCTTAGTGAATTTTTGAAATGGCTTATTATGATGGATGAAACTTGGTTACATCACTACACTCCAGAAAGTAAATCACAGTCAAAGCAGTGGATTGTGCCAGGTGAACCTACTCCAAAAATGTCCAAGTCATTTTTGTCACCTAACATGGTTATAGTATTTTCTGGGACACACAGGGAATTATTTTTATTGATTACTTGCAAAAGGGTAAAAGTATCACTGGTGACTACTACACAAGCTTACTGATGAGTTAAAAAGAAAAAGACCTCATTTGGCAAAGTAAAGAATCTTGTTTCTTCAGGACAATGCTCCGGCCCTTCATTCTGTCATTGCAATGGAAAAAATGTATGAACTAAAGTTCAAATTGGTTGAACATCCACCCTGTTGGCCAGATCTAGTATCCAGTGTCTACCATCTCTTTCTGAATCTCAAAAACATTTCCTGGAGTATGAAGATTTCACAGCAACAAGGATGTCATTGATGTGGAAAACAGCTATTTTGAGGACCATGATATATTGCACTACAGAGATAGTTTAATGAAATTAGAACACATATTTGACAAACGTATTGGCCTTTCTTGAGATTATGTTGAGAAAAAAGAAAAGCATTTTTAAACTTTTGTTTTATTCTGAGGTCCGGTACTTAACAGCTGACTCTTGTATATGGAAATGGGGTAGGCTTAAAGCATTAGTCATTTCTTTAAAGACCTTGTCACTATATTGTCACCCAAACGTCGGAACTCCCTATAGAACCGGCCGGCAGCAGCTGCAGGAGACGGTAGGCGTTTGGCCACGCCCACTCATTTTTCTTATAGCGGTAACGAGGGGTGGCTGGAAAAACATCACTGTACCGTCTCTTTCCGCTCCCTCTGAGTTCTCGAACATACGGGATATTTCATCTAATCCTGAACCTTCTATATTGGCCAGTTGGTCCTATATAAGCAACGCACCGGGCTGGGGGAAGTCAGTTCTTGGCGAGCAGCGAAGCAGCGTCGTGCTAGTGTACGGACGAGAAGACTGCGTACGTGCATCGGAAGAGTGTGCGTAAATGTGAGCGTGCAGTGAAACTTTAACGGACGAACTGATGAAACGCAATTGTTTGCATTACGTAATTCTGTATAATTGGCAAGTGTTTAACTGTAAGTCGGTGGAAATAAAGAACATTTTGAGTTTGTGCAATTGGACTTTTAATTTCACGAACCCACAAGGTCACACTGGTGTCAGGAAGCGGAACATCACCGAACATTACAGGCATGGACGCAGCATTGGAAAAGATTTTGGAGGAGATGATGGAAATAAAGGCGGAACAGACAGACATGAAGACGGCCAACGGCAACATCACCGAGAAGATGGAAGAAATGCAGGCCAAATTAACAACGAAGATGGAAGCGGCAAGTAACAGCCTGGCCACGAAGCTGGAGACTACAAATAACAACCTGGCCGCGGAACTGAAACAAATTAAGACGACTAACGACATCACCGAGAAGATGGAAGAAATGAAGGCAGAGTTAACCACAAAAATGTGCGCAGCGAACGCCAGTCTGGCCCCGGAAATGAAGGCGGCGAACGAGGCTCTCGCCGCAAAGTTTGAAGAACAGTTGGCCGGCGTAAAAGAGGACGTCACAGAGTTAGGCGAGAGCGTCGAAGACCTGGCGAGCCGGGTGACTGAGCGGGAAAGAAAGGCCGACAATAGCGTCAAGTTCCTGAGCGCCATGGTGGAGGACGTTGTCGGCAGGAGGTTGAAGAATTTGAACGCCGACGCACCGGGACGTGACACAACATCGGCGCGCGTTAAATTTCCGAAATATGACGGCACGTCAGCGTTTTAGGTCTTCCGCCGCCAATTCGACGCAGTGGCCAAGCACAACAGATGGTCACCAGAGGAGGAGGGCACATAATTCATAGCCAGCCTCCAGGGACGGGCCGCGGAAGTCCTAAACGCAGTGCAGACAACGGCGGCGCCTAAGGCCGTCTGGGAGGCCCTGGAGAATCGTTTAGGAAACCACCGCTTAGCCGCAGCGTACCGCAGCCAGCTAAAGGCAAGGTCACAGCAGCCAGGGGAGACGCTGCAGGAGTTCGCCCTGGCAGTTGAAGAACTGGCTAGCAAGGCCCTAGTCGACCTCCCGCAGGAGTTCGTGTCCCAGGAAGCGGCCTACACCTTCGTTGACGAGGTATGAGATACGGAAATTCGTCAGCGTCTAATGCTCGGAGATTGTAAAACTATCCACGAGGCGCTCACGGCAGCATTAAGGATGGAGTCTGCCAAGGGATCAGCTATACCGACGTCGAGAGCGAGGAGTGTCTGCTACGCCGGAAACAGAAGACCAGCCCAGGGACGCCGGTGAACACCTAGTGGCCTGGGTTGGGGCTGTGGACAGCCCAGGAACCTGAAGAGAGACTGCCCACACAAGGAAGAGCAGCCGGAAAACGAGTAAGGGCCGTCGTGGAGAGGGGCACGTCGGTGCCATCTCCACCATCCCCTCGAGTGACACTGCACGCCGTCAGCCGGCGTATGGATGACAGCCTCATCGCGAATGGCTGGGTAAGAGGGAAGCCGTGCCGCGTGCTAATGGACACCGGGGCGGCCGTGACCATCATCAGACCTGACGTGGCGAAGGGTTTGAGACAAGGAAGCCGAGCCGACCATACCAGTTTGTCACGGCATCGGGGGACACCTTACCTGTAGAAAAGGAGGCACTGCTGAAGCTGAACTTGGGAAGGAACACCTACGTCTATTGGTGTTCGTCGCGACGGTGGCTGACGAGGTGATCCTGGGATTGGATGCCCTTTAGGAGCCACGAGACGACGGTCGAAGTCGACAAGAAGGTCCTGAGGCTCAACGAAGAAGAGGTTATACTCCGTCAACCAGAGGAGCGCCTTGGAATTTGCAGGGTCCTCTTGAACGAAGACGTGGTTGTCCCCGCGAGGAGCGAGGTGGTGGTGACGGCGCGACTGGAAGGCCAAGGAACCAGGAACATGATGCTGGACCAGAAGACGCCTGTGCACGGACTGTGGGTAGCCAGGGCATTGCTGCCGTGCCGAGAGGAGGTGCCAGTGAGACTGCTAAATCCAACGGACACCGATCACGACGTCCAGGCCGGGACGGAGTTGGGAACGTGCGAGCCCGTAGTGAGCGTAACAGTAATCGACAAGACAATGGAGCTGGTGCCGCAGAGCAGCTGGAGAAGGTTCGACAACTGCAAAGACGATACCAGCGCGTCTTCAGACTAGGTGATAGTGACTATGGCCGCACGCACGAAGTGCTTCACCGCATCGGCACCGGAGACGCCCTGCCTATTCTGCAACCACCTAGACGCGTTCCGTTGGTGAAGCAAGGGGCGGTATGAGACATGCTGGAGGACATGAGATCCAGGGGAGTGATTGAAGAGTCGGACAACCCTTGGTGTTCCCCTGTAGTCCTGGTGACGAAGAAGAACGGCGAGCTGCGCTTCTGCGTCGACTACAGAAAGTTAAACGCTGTCACCCGGAAGGACAGTTTTCCCTTACCCCGGATTGACGACACCCTGGACATGCTAGCTGGTGCGCAGTGGTTCTCGGACCTGCACGTGAAGTCGGGCTACTGGCAGGTAGCTCTAGACCCAAGAGACAAGGAGAAGACCGCATCCTTGACAGGCCAAGGGCTCTGGCAGTTTACGGTTATGCACTTTGGCCTCTGCAACGCACCAGCTACATTCCAGCGCCTCATGGAGTAATTGATGAGAGGGCTGACATACGATGCCTGCCTGCTATACCTAGACGACATCATCATCGTCGGTAAGACTTTTGAAGATCACCTCGAGAATCTGAGTAAGGTGCTACAGAGACTGCAGGCGACCAACTTGAAGCTGAACGCGAAGAAGTGCCAGCTCTTCCGCAAGGAAGTGAAATACTTAGGCCACATGGTCTCAGCTACCTGAGTGGCCACACACCCGGAGAAGGCACAGGCTGTGAGAGATTGGCCTCACCCAAAGCATAAGAAAGATTTGCGCAGTTTTCTGATGCTGTGCAGCTATTATCGCCGCTTCATAAAGGGGTTCTCCAACATCGCAAAACCCCTCACACGCCTGACAGAGGAACACCGGCCTTATGTGTGGACAGAGGACGCCAAAAATCTTTCCAGCACCTAAAGGAGACCCTGTGCAGTGCTCAATTTTGGGTTTCCCACAACCGGGTGGCGCCTTCATTGTGGACACCGGCGCCAGCGACCATTGCATTGGAGTTGTCCTATCGCATATCCAGGACGGCCATGAGCGAGTGATAGCTTACTACAGCAGGACGCTATCCAAGGCAGAGAAGAACTACTGCGTCACCCGACGAGAATTACTGGCGGTAGTAAAGTTCTTGGAGTACTTCCACAAGTACCTCTACGGTCATCCATTCCACCAAGGGACTGACTATTCCGCCCTAACCTGGCTATTGAGCTTTAAGAACCTGGAAGGCCAGACAGCACGTTGGGTCCAGAGGCTGCAGGAGTACGACTTCGCTTCGGAACATCGTAGAGGGAAGAACCACGGGAGCGCAGAAGCCATGTCCCGAAGACCCTGTCTAGAAGAGTGCGGCCAGTGTACAAGAGTGGAAGAAAAGGAGCGTGCTGCATCAGTCCGAGTAGTTGTGGCAGTGCCTGCGGACGGCTGGGAGAGCGCAGGCCTAAGGAGGGAGCAGCTGGCGGACACAGACTTGGGGCCACTCCTGAGGGTAGTGGAGGCAGGGACGAGACCAACCTGGGAGGACATCGCACCGAGGAGTGCCACCTACAAATCGTACTGGGCCCAATGGGACCCGTTGAAGACCAGAGAGAACAGTTGGTACTTCCCCGGAGTAAGGTCCCGGAAGTCTTGGAGGAAGTGCACGCCGGTACTTCAGGAGGAAACCAGGGAGCGAAGCGATAGATTGACAAACTGCGGCAGCGCTACTACTGGCTGAGGCTCCGAGCAGACGCTGTGAGATGGTGCCGTCAGTGTAACGTATGCGCGGCAAGTCGCTGCCCCAAGACTAGGAGCCGGGGTCGCATGCAGCAGTACAACGTCGGTGCGGCATTCGAACGGTTCGCCGTTGACATTGCTGGACCGTTCCTAGTTTCGACCGAGGCAACAAGTACCTGATGGTGGTCGTGGCCTACTCCACCAAGTAGCCGGAGGTATATGCCATCCAAAACCAAGAGGCAAAGACGAACACAGACTGCCTCATGGAGCAAGTACTCTGTCGATTTGGGGTGCCGTTAGAGCTACACAGTGACCAGGGTACCAACTTTGAGTCCAACCTGATGAAGGAGGCACTACAAAGGCTTGGGGTGAACAAGACCCGCACGACGTCTCTACATCCCCAGTCGGATGGCATGGTCGAAAGATACATCGAGGCCTTAGAGGAACACCTGAGGAAGGTCGTGTCCAGCCATCAGCGAGATTGAGACGTCAAGGTGCCATTGTTCTTGCTGGCCTACCGCTCGTCTACACACGACGCAACTGGGATGACGCCAGCATGCTTAATTTTTGGCCGAGAGTTACGCCTCCCTTGTGACCTGGGTTTTGGAAGCTCTCCGGAGGCGAAGCAGCCTGTGACCGAGTATGTGGAGAACCTGGTGGACCACCTCCACGACATGCACGAGATGGCTCGCCAGAACATCCAGAAGGCGAGCGACCGAATGAAGACCCGATATGACAGGCAAGCCAACAGCCAAGGGTTCCAGCAAGGTGACCTAGTCTGGTTGTACCGTCCTACGTGGACCAAGGGACGCCGCCCGAAACTCCAGCAGCCATGGCAAGGACCGTACCGGGTGGTGAAGAGGATTAACGACGTGGTCTAACGCATCCATAAGGTTCCGCGAGGGAAGATGTTAGTGGTACCCCTGGATCGCCTGGCACGCTACGATGGTGCTGTTCGCGACGAGCAGCTTTGAGGAGGGAGCAGTGTTACCCAATTGTCGGAACTCCCTATAGCACCTGCCGGCAGCAGCTGCATGAGACGGTAGGCGTTCGTCCACACACACTCATTTGTCTTATAGCGGTAACGGGGGGTGACTGAAAAACATCACTGTACCGTCTCTTTCCGCTGCCTCTGAGTTCTCGAACATACGGGATATTTCATCAAATCCGGAACCTTTTGGATTAGCCAGTTGGTTCTATATAAGGAACGCGTCGGGCTGGAGGAAGTCAGATCTTGGCGAGGAGCGAAGAGGCGCCGTGCTAGTGTACGGACGAGAAGACTGCGCACGTGCATCGGAAGAGTGTGCGTAACCGTGAGCGTGCTGTGGAACTGTAACGGACGAACTGGTGAAACGTAATTGTGTGCATTACGTAACTCTGTGTAATTGGCAAGTGTTCAACTCTAAGTCGGTGGAAATAAAGAACATTTTGAGTTAGTGCAATTGGACTTTTAAATTCACGAACCCACAAAGTCACAATAGTATGACTTTGAAATTTCATTCTCTTTGCATGACCAGGAATTAAAAAATAAATGATATCTTCTCATTTGGGAAAAGTACAAGTATTGAAAAATTTAAAAATTAACACAGAATATCTCAGAAATGGTTAATGTTGTATAACAAATGTACCTTGATTAAATTGTGCATTTTAATGAGATCAAAATATATTTTGTTATAGATTTTCTCTATCTCATGGTTAATCCTTTATTCACCATTAAGTTTACAAGAAGCAATAGGTTTCGTCAGAAATAAAAAGTATTTACAATGTATTTACAAGTACAGAAGGTTTACAAATTAATGCATATAAAATTCTAGGTGTAATCAGACTATTTGCATGGCTTAAGCTGGTATTTATCGTAAGTTAACTTTACTATAGTAATAATAAAATTAAACAATTATGTGCCAGTTTATGTAAAGGTCATCCAGAATATAAATGATTTCCTAGGAAATTTCTAGATATTCAACATGTTTGTTTTATTTTTCATGTAGGTATCTTAAATATGTAATTACTTAATCAAAATTGTTAGAGTATTTTTTTTGAGAAAAAAGAATTTTTGAAAAATCCTCTATCGGAAGGATAGTTTAAGGTGGAGGGATTTTCAGAGTTAATGATCTTTCTTTCACTTCTTGGGAAGTTGTTGAATGTAAATAAAAATAAATGATATCTTCCCATTTTGGAAAAGTACAAGTATTGAAAAATTTAAAAAATGACACAGAATATCTCTGAAATGCTTCATGTTGCAAAACAAATGTACGATGATTAAATTGTGCATTTTAATGAGATCAATATATATTTTGTTATAGATTTTCTCTATCTCATGGTTACCAGTTTATGCAAAGGTCATCCAGAATGTAAAAGATTTCTGAGGAAATTTCTAGAAATTTAACATGTTTGTTTTAGTTTTCATGTAAATATCTTAAATATGTAATTACTTAATCAAAATTTTTAGAGTATTTTTTGTGAAAACAAGAATTTTTGAAAAATTTTCTGTCTGAAGGATTGTTTAAGGTGGAGGGATTTTCAGAGTTTAAAATATTTCTGTCACTTCTTTGGAAGTTGCTGAATGTAAATACAAAGACTTGTATTCAATCAACTCTTCATTTTTTAGATATGCTACTCACAGACACAAAGGCTTGCTTCTAAAATTGCTCCTTTCCCCGTTTTTTTAAATTCAGAAGACTTCAAAACATGTAGGGGAGATGCACCCAGTATCACACACCTAAGGTTTTTTCAAAATTTAAAGAAAATGCAATGGAGAACAAGTAGTGTGTTACTATTATCATGAAGCTAATAACAAACAGAAACAGCATGAGCAATGAACATTCATGAACTCGAGACATATTGACTGTTACAAACTAAAGTAAATATTAGTGATAACTGCAAATCTCAAAAAGTGTTTCCCAGTACCGGACAGACATAAATAAATACATATTGCTAAATATAGGAAGAGAAAGTGCATAATACATCACAAGATAATTATTCGTATCATAAATATTGTATTTTTGAGATAATAATGGAACACGGTAACATGATAATATATTTTTCAAAACATTCTCTAGAGATTATCACAACAAAATAAAAATGTCTTACAACTAATGAAACATTTTTTAAATACAGAGATCAGATATATAAAAATCAATCTTCTCTTGCCCTGTACATTCAATATGTGCCCAACCCTTGCACGATACACTCCGAACCCAAGCCTTGTCTGTGATTTCTAAGCAAATGATACAATCTGTTAGAACACTTCAATTGGTACTGGGTTTGGTTCCAAATTTTAATTTCCTTTTAGTCTTCTAAGGCTCTTCACTATTTCCAGTTTCGTTTGACACAGAGTTACAGCTAGGTTCTCTATTTAAAGTTTTATTAATGTTAGTCTTGCATCCCTTTGCTATTGGTTTTTTCTTCTGTTTTTGCGCCTTTTGCTGCAACATCAACTTATACAGAGTTGATGTTAATGTTTCAATAATATATATTGCTGCTCCCAGGCTCATTAATCTTTCTATCACACACTTTAATGCTTGTTTCATATTCTCTTCTAACCATTTTCCTTTCTTTTGGCCTCCATGTTGACAGGAATGCCTATAAACAAAATTTAATCTTACGTCAGTGCATGTTCCGGGGATAAAAATATTCCTTCGCATACGGTATTGGGAAAATTGCTATCGTACGGTACTGGGCAACCCACGCGTATGGTATATATAACGACATAGCATTGCCTGATACTTTTAAACAGACACTATATTTTGTTTGTGTAATCTACTTAATGGATGGACGGATGGGTGGATGGGTGAATGGGTGAATGGGGGGACGGGTGGACGGTTGGATGGAGGGGCGGGTGGACGGAAAGACGGGTGGACGCATGGAGGGATGGATGGATGGATGGATGGGTGGATGGATGGATGGATGGATGGATGGATGGATGGATGGATGGATGGATGGATGGAGGGAGCGAGGGAGGGACGGAGGCATGGACGGATTGACGGAGGCATGGACGGATGGATGGACGGAGGGAGGGAGGGACGGATGGACGGATGGGTGGGTGGATGGGCGGGTGGGTGGGTGGATATGGGTGGATATGTGGATAAGGGTGGAGGGGTGGATGGACGGACAGACGGACGGGCAGATGGATGGGTAGTTGGGTGGATTGGTGGATGGATGGATGGATGGATGGGCGGATGGGTTTGAGGGATGGGTGGACGGGTGGCGGGAGGGATGGACGGGTGGATGGTGGATGGATGGGTGGACAGATGGATGCATGGAGGGATGGGTGGACTGGTGGAGGGAGGGATGGATGGATGGATGGATGGATGGATGGATGGATGGATGGATGGATGGATGGATGAATGGATGGATGGATGGATGGATGGATGGATGGATGGACGGACGGACGGACGCACTAGCTCTTCACCGGACAAGGTAGCAGCAATGTCAGCAAGTTGTTAACAACCCTAGTTCATTACACGACTTCTCTGAACAGTAGCTTCTGATTCAATGTTCAAAGAGAAGGGAACACTTTCTGTTGGTAACAAAGATAGTTGTTTGTCGAAATACGCACCATGAGTTTCTAATATCCATCGGCAACTACGGGATACTGACACTGTAAGGTACTGGGTACTGTGCGGTACGGGGCGCATCTCCCCTATTGAAATCCTGGAATTGAATATTTGTGTAGAATACAACACTTTCCCTACTTTCTGTAGGTATGGGGTAGTTGAAGAAAACAAATTATAATAATATCAAGTTTCATTTGCTTAATTAAAATGATTTTTTATTTTGGCATACAATTACTTTGCTTACTAAGTAATTTTTAAGAACATATTTATAAAGACACATATCAGCTTCTGGATGATTGTGGTTTCGCATAATATAGTTGTACATCTCCTTGATGGTGAATTAATTAAGTTTAATAGCAGGTTATCATCCAACAGGTAATCTGGTTTTTGGTCTAAAAATTTGTATGTTTTATGGGATTTTATTTACAGCTTCTGATTAAGCTTTTATCACTGTGTTTGTTTATAAACTCTATACTCCTTTCCCAGAGATATGGGGTATTCCACTTGAGAGGGATTTAAGAAACTATCATAACATTGCATAAATATTTCATGAAGTGCATTCAAATTTAGACAGAAAATTTTCCATTGTATGAGAAATTTGATGTGGGGACATAGTACTCTGTAAAAACTGAATAAATATCAGCTTAGCTTCTGCACATTATTGTGTTGGACATTTGTGTTCCAGTGCAAAGGCATTGGAATAAGTGATATGATATGCCTACCTGTTACCCATTGTACAGTAGAAGATCAGAGTAAAAGATGACTGATACTAATAAAATGCTTCTTGCCACTTTTCTCAAGTGAGCATGGCTGAGATCGAATTTTAGCTGGCATTCATTTCATAAACATTATAGCACCCAATGTCACTTCTTCTTATGAGGTAAGCTTAATTCCTTTAAAGTTATCTCACAGGAAAAAGGTCTTCAGGAACAAATTAAAACGTCCTCTCCTCATTCTTCCTTCCAGGGATGACCCACCTGGGGACATAGGTACAATAGGCCACTTTTGGACCTCCTTGCCAAATCCCCTCCGTAGCATAGTCCAGTGCAGTCACTGCTTTTACAACCTCTGATGTCTACGGCAAGCATATGAAATTGTCTGCAGTAGATCAATAATTATACATATTAATTGAATTCTCAAGTGTATCTTTGAAAAAGCTGAGCAGCCCCAAATTGTTCATATCTTCCATTGTGTGCTCAGGCTAAATCAATGAACTTGAACTTCGTTCAACTAATCCTGCAAATACACTCCTGGAAATGGAAATAAGAACACATTGACGCCGGTGTGTCAGACCCACCATACTTGCTCCGGACACTGCGAGAGGGCTGTACAAGCAATGATCACACGCACGGCACAGTGGACACACCAGGAACCGCGGTGTTGGCCGTCGAATGGCACTAGCTGCGCAGCGTTTGGGCACCACCACCGTCAGTGTCAGCCATTTTGCCGTGGCATACGGAACTCCATCGCAGTCATTAACACTGGTAGCATGCTGCGACAGCGTGGACGTGAACCGTATGTGCAGTTGACGGACTTTGAGCGAGGACGTATAGTGGACATGTGGGAGGCCGGGTGGACGTACCGCCGAATTGCTCAACACGTGTGGCGTGAGGTCTCCACAGTACATGGAATTTGTCGCCAGAGGTCGGCGGAAGGTGCACGTGCCGGTCGACCTGGGACCGGACTGCAGTGACGCACGGATGCACGCCAAGACCGTCGGATCCTACGCAGTGCCGTAGGGGACCGCACCGCCACTTCCCAGCAAATTAGGGACACTGTTGCTCCTGGGGTATCAGCGAGGACCATTCGCAAACATCTCCATGAAGCTGGGCTACGGTCCCGCGCACCGTTAGGCCGTCTTCCGCTCACGCCCCAACATCGTGCAGCCCGCCTCCAGTGGTGTCGCGACAGGCGTGAATGGAGGGACGAATGGAGGCGTGTCGTCTTCAGCGATGAGAGTCGCTTCTGCTTTGGTGCCAATGATGGTCGTATGCGTGTTTGGCGCCGTGCAGGTGAGCGCCACAATTAGGACTGCATACGACCGAGGCACACAGGGACAACACCCGGCATCATGGTGTGGGGAGCCATCTCCTACACTGGCCGTACACCTCTGGTGATCGTCGAGGGGACACTGAATGGTGCACGGTACACCCAAACCGTCATCGAACCCATCGTTCCACCATTCCTAGACCGGCAAGGGAACTTGCTGTTACAGCAGGACAATGCACGTCCGCATGTATCCCGTGCCACCCAACGTGCTCTAGAAAGTGTAAGTCAACTACCCTGGCCAGCAAGATCTCCGGATCTGTCCCCCATTGAGTATGTTTGGGACTGGATGAAACGTCGTCTCACGCGGTCTGCACGTCCAGCACGAACGCTGGTCCAACTGAGGCGCCAGCTGGAAATGGCATGGCAATCCGTTCCACAGGACTACATCCAGCATCTCTACGATCGTCTCCATGGGAGAATAGCAGCCTGAATTGTTGCGAAAGGTGGATATACACGGTACTAGTGCCGACATTGTGTGTGCTCTGTTGCCTATCTCTATGTGCCTATGGTTCTGTCAGTGTGATCATGTGATGTATCTGACCTCAGGAATGTGTCAATAAAGTTTCCCTTCCTGCGACAATGAATTCACAGTGTTCTTATTTCAATTTTAAGGAGTGTATGTATAAGTTATATTTGTGTTTTTATAAATTCCTTTAACTATATATAACCTTATCATAAGCATTATTTTGTTACCTAGGAAACAATGAAGATCATGGGGATTCCTGCCTGTCTCCATTGGTCTGCTTGGCTCATCACAAAATTGTTATTGCTAATGATTTCTGTGGCCCTGTTACTGGTAATGCTGAAAGTACGTTGGATTCCAAATACAACGTTCTCTGTTTTCACTTTCACCGACTGGAGTGTGTGTTTTGCTTTCTTGATGAGAATATAATTTACCAATTATAAAATGAATATATTAAAATTACAGGACAGAACCAAATACAATATGAAGTCGACAAACGGTAAACATCAGGATGAATCCTTAAGCTTATGAAATATTTTGTTCAAGAAGGCCATTAAAAATATTGATATGTTGTGTGATTCATCAGAATATGTGTATGTGGTTTTGAAAATTGTAACCTAAGAACTGAAGGAATAATTCAAATTCATATCTTTCAGAACAGAAGAAGGCATAATCAAATAAAATTTGAGATAAATCCTCAAGGTGATTTCCACAAATACAATCAGAGGTGGATTTGAATTTGAATCAATATTAATAAGCTGAAAATTTGCCATGTCCAGTTAAGAATTGAGTGAGAACATTATTAGAACTACCAAATTTATATTTATGTCTATTAGAAACTGTTGGGAAATATAAACCCTCAGTCAAAGCACCACAATTTCTTTTTAACCAGTATGCATTCCAGTTGTATTCGTCGTAATCATCATCATCATCATCATAATCATAATCATCAACATCATCATCCTTATCATCATCATCATTTTCATCATCAACTTCATCATTGCCCGCCTTGGTAGTGTAGATTGTAGCATATCTTCCTCACATTCAAGAGCTCCCAAATTCGAATCTCGGTCAGGGTGAGTTACCTGGATAAGTTTTTTCCGGGGTTTTCCCTTATGCTGAAAGAAAATGTCGGGTAACTCTAAGCTCCATGAACCCTGGACGCATTGAGCATCATTTCACCCACTTTATTCATTGTCCGATATGACTAAAGTTTGGAGTCATAATCATAATCATCAATTATCAATTTTCACCATCAATCATCATCAGATGTATGGTTCTTTATTTTCTTTATCATTACACACTTTTTGTATGTACAAATGTCCTTGACATTGCAAGAAATAAGTGAATGGTAACAGCACTGCAAAAATTGACGAAGTATTGGCATACACACACACACACACACACACACACACACACACACACACACACACACACACACACACACACACACACACACACATGCACACATTCTTTTTCTAAAAAGTTTTTAATTTTTTTTAGGAGGGGTTATTAAGGAACCTCAAAAAGTTTATAACCTTATTGAAATTTGGATGGAAGGTTGTTGCTAGAGAAGATAATAAACAATAGTACTAAAGAAAGTTATTTGATTGTAACAATTCAGACTTTTTTCTCAGTACTGTTTTATCATTGAAGTCCACTTAAATCCCCACTCCCCCCAAAAAAATATGGATAAAGGGGTGGTTGTGTGTGTGTTTGTGTGTGTGTGTGTTTGTGCAACTTTCATATGTATGCAAAAATTCAAAACAAAATGCTGTAAAAATATTGAACATGATATCGAGATTTAACTGTATTGGAACACCACAGTGAAGCGAAATAATTATTAATTTTTAGATGAGTCGTATTTTATATGAGTCTGAAATCCCGCCAGAAGAGAATCCCACATTTAAGTTCACCACTAAATCAACAGATGGCAGCAGCAACTCCAGAATTACCCACACCCACCACACCACTGGATCCAGCTTTAGTCGCATAAGAGCAGAAGATGCAAACGATGATTTGCGAAGCATGTCCTCAAAATAGGTACAAAAGTGAAGCAGATTTGTAATTAATACGAATCATCTAAAAATTAATAATTGAACATGATAGTTTTAGATATGTACACGCATTCATAAAATTCATCAAATTAACTGTTTACCTAAGACTATTTTTGGGAAATCTCTGTCACCACATGTATGACCACATCTAAATCTTTTAAGATCCATTTCACTGTGTCATTGAAATTAGAAAGGATCAAACATGCTGTTTAAATTCATCATTTAGCACAAAGCTTCCCAAGAAAATATTTCCTTCATCATCTTTTATCTTTTTTCCTCTGAATTTACCTCTAATAGATTTATTACAGATGAATGAAAGTTTATTTAGGACCCTGACTGCTGCCTTGAAGGATGTGGTACAATGATGGCAGAGGAAGTGACGTTGCCCCTTATAATAAACGTCTTGGCGCTTGCGATGATTAGACAGAGTGCTAAAACTACCCACTGTACACCCACAACAAGAAGGCCAGAGGTTTATGAAGGGCAGGGGACCTTGAAATGTTGATGTCTTCTGGTAGCGGATCTGTTTACTAGGAAATGAGTGAATGACAGTGCATATGAGTCACCCATGCTGCCAGGTCTATGGTTTGTTGCAACGATAGGTTTATGTATAGGTGAGCTATGTGACAACACCTGGGTATTTTAAACGAGTATTCCATACTTGTCATACTCGGAAGGCGAGCATACACCCCGAGGAGGCACATAAGTGATCACGTTGCACATTCCTCCAGCTTGCCTTCTTTTCTTGGGCAATCTGTAAATTAACTTGTTGATATTTATGTTTCCAACATGTGGGAACAGTTTTGAATGATACTCTTTTAAAGCAGAGTAAGATGAAACTGAACATTGTTGAAAATGTTTAGCAGAGTTTAATTTTGTTTTTTGTAATGTTCCTATCTTGGAGTGTTTCTTAGACAGCTAGGATTAAGAATATACTTTTTGGCATTAACCATAATTGTTTACTGAATAAATTTCCTGAACCCACAGATAATAGAATAGTTTTTAGAATATCTACAATCTGTGTATATCATATTAAATTAGCCGATATAAAAGTGAATATATCAAGATTTAGCTGTATTGGAACACCACAGTGAAGCGAAATAATTATTAATTTATAGATGAGTCGTATTTATTACACATCTGCTTCACTTACGGACCTATTTTGAGGACCTGTTTCGCAAATCATCGTTTGCATCTTCCGCTTTTGTGCGACTAAAGCTTGATCCAGTGGTGTGGTGGGTGTGGATAATTCTGGAGTTGCTGCTGCCATCTGTTGATTTAGTGATGAACTTAAATTTGGGGTTCTCTTCTACCGGGATTTCAAATTTCATTAGTTGGTTTTTATGTTTATGTATATTCTCACCCATATGACAAGTTCACTATGTTTTTGTACGTATTTTAGCAATTCGGCGCTATCTTCAATTTCATGATTTTCAGACCAGAAATGAGTTGCTATTGCGGACTTATAAATACTTTTGTATCTTAAGTGCCTGAAGTGTTCTTTCTTTATAGTGCCTGTGTTTCTATTTGTCCTCCCTATGTAAATTTTTTTACAGTCTTTACACTTAATCTTGTAAATACCTGACTTCTCTTCTTGTTTTATCTGATCAGTATTATTCTAAAAAATATTTAAGAAATACAATATAACATTGGCACCAAAAGACAATTACATCAAAAACCTACTTAACAGTAATAATATTAAAGATTCGATTAAAGATTTTATTTCGTGATATTCTGAATACTCCATAATGTGCTATATAAAACTAAGAGATGTAAATTTGCATCATTTATAATGTATGTGAATGGTGGCAATATTCTTCTTATTCACCACTGAAACTGGAGCAACTACTTTCTCCTTAATTAATGTAATCAATAATTAAGTATCTGTAATTTACCTTTTACAGAGAAGTTCTGCAGAGTTTTAAATGTCTGTTTAGATCCCTCATTTGGCACAAGACAATTTCCATGGAACATCGCAGAAAAGTGCCAGTTCACAAGATTCTTCCAAACTGTTCTTCAGACACGCAGAAATCATGGACCCTTGGCAAGAGAAAGAAGAAAGTGTAAATGCTCCAGCTAATTTGATCTCCATACTCAACACAAGATGTAGTTTCAATGCTCTACGATGGAAAAGCGTCCGTCCAACAGCTGTTATATTCAGAGAAACATCCAGAATCCACTTCCTCTAAGAGATTTCCTGTTATACTAGTCCAATCGATTGCATTGCTCACTTCTGTGTTGGTGCAGTTGGCGCAAAGGCTCAGATAGAAGAGTACATAACTCTGATTTCCACACCCAGGAGAATACATACGTATGTAGTGTTTTTGGAGCAGTTGTGTGTAGAAGTTTGAGAATGTGAAGAAAAAGAACATGATTAAATTTCTCTGTCTAAATGTTGAATTGCCTGAACCATGAACAAAATATTGTTCCAGTTCGTTTCTTTCCTTCGACTTATAATTTTCTTGTGAAGTTGCCTTGAAGTCATTTTAAATATCAATAAATCTCAAGTGCCATGACAACAGCCCTATTCCTTTATTTAACGTTTTGTTTAATCGAAACTTTGCTGGTGAGTCGAGAAGGCCATGTTATTCTTTAAGGCCAAGTTTATGCAAGATATTCAGTATGTTAGTAGTTATAAAAAATGAGCCGATCACTGAGAAACATTCACTTGTATTACTTTGCATCTTTTCTGGAGTAATGTTTTGCCCACATTTTATAGCTTTACAGTTAAAAAGTTATACCAAATTCAGTGATAGAAAGAGGACTTCATAGCTGTTCAAAGAAAATCAAAATGAATAATGCTGTTACCCTTTTCATTATCTCATGCATAACATTTATTAATAAAAATCTCTTTTGAAGAACTAAGTTTTTCCATGTAAGCGATAGTTTATATTCAGGAAGTTTTCTATTCATTTTAAATTGCATTATCCAGAAACAGATAATCAGACACAAACTAACGAGCTTATTTGCTGTTTGGAAACGGCTAGAACCTTTATTTCTAGAGAAAGCTTGATATTGACCTTTTAGTGGAATATATTACCTCTTCCATGTAACATTCAAAGAGAAAGTAAATTAACACATATTGAGAATATGTTGGAGTATACGCAACTTTGTAATTTATTTCTCATCTATCCTTTTACATCATCAAATGAAAATACAAAATGAGATTACAATTACAAAATCCGTACTGGAAAATGCCATGTATTCCTAAATTCTGAAAATCCTACCATGTTGCTTGCTATTGAATAATAACTTGGTCCCCATACACCTATCCCTAGAATTTTGAATATTGGTGAACCTTTACTCCTTTTTACTCGTTTTACCACTTCACCTATCCTAATGTACACATTTCTCTTAATTGTTGTTAGCCATTTCTCTTTAACTTTCCTTCAGTAATTCCCTATACTTCTCTTGTTCTTTTCCCCTTTTACTGACAATTTTTTTAATTACTACTTCGCCGCCCAAATTGTCTCATTTGCGTAGGCAGGTCTGCTCTCTCCATACGTAACTTAGGTTCCAGAGATAAAAGATACAGTATTATATACCGGCGCCGTGCTTAGTTTATATGGCGATGTAAACAAAGCAGGAAATGTTTACTACACCGCCGACGACTGTGACTGGAGGGAATATTCGCACAAATATTCTAGGCAAAGTTTTGCTGTGTCGTTTTTGATGTCTGAGTAGCTTATGCGACAGCATCTTAACGTTAATATTAAATGTTCTTTTTGTACATTAAAAGTAACCGAATGTTAGAGCAATTATTTAAATATTTGATTTCTTTATATAACCCCATCTCATTTATCAATTAAAAGATAAGTCACGGGTCTTTATGCTGAATAACAGTGCTAAATAACGGCTTGTAGCCACTTTGACAATGACTCGGAAGTTCTATTGGCATACAACTGAGGGAAAAAGACAAAATACTTACCTAACTGGAATCTGATAATGGTCGAATCCCTTAAAAAACTTCCTCTTCCTAATTTACTTTGATAATTTCAGCGATACAGCAATATATCTTCACGCTCAGCAAATATATTTTTTCAGTTCCTGTTCCGAAATTTCAAACCAATGTCGTGAAGAATGGTGTGTATGTTTTTTTTTTCTGTTTTCTGGGGTAGAAAGCTGGACCGTTTTCATAAATTCGCATCGAGCGATATTAATAGGTACTTGGCGCCGAAACACCGCTTTATTCTGCTGACAAAAAAAGTCCTCCTTTGCCTAAGTCGGGTATCTTTTCACACAACTTGCAAAACACGTTCTAATAATTTGTTTTATCAGTTTTTAGCTATTCCCCTCTGTAATGTTTTCATATTGCACGGAAGTAGTCATTTTGTACAACTGATTTCTCACTTCCTTCTCCTTTAAACTGCACAACCGCAGCGTGCACTCTAAATAATGCATACACATTACGCTTACACATACCAAATAAAATATTTATTACTGTTTTACTGTTGCATTTTAATAATGTTTATGCACCTGGCATTACATTTAAATCCTTTAAAAATGTTATGAGAACTATATTTTCCATCCGCAGAGAGATACAAGGCTAAACAGCCAATGATGTAGCACACGTACACGTGCTTTTGTTTACATCGCCACATGAACTAAGGACGGCCTCTGAATAGGAATAATATCGCACAAAAATTATATTTTAAAGTTTACACAAATAAGACAGATTTACAACACTTATTAATAAAGGGAAAAAGGCAAAACTGTTAAGTGAATTGAAAGACTAATAACTCTGTAAAACGATTACAAAAGTATTTTAGACATGTTCTTCTTGTGATAAGCATCTGATACTACGTATTATATTACAATAATTAATCTGTTTACTTAGGTACGAGTAGTGGAAAGAGAATACGTAACTAATTTTGCAGTTGACTGAACAAATATAAAGTTAGGGGGACCGGTATTAAGCTAAAGATCCAGTAAAGATCCAGGCTAAGTTTATTGCTTCAAAATGCTTTCTCTCGCAAGCTGTAAAACACGTCGTTTGTTTGTTTTTGTTTTTTCATTTATACCCCGCCTTTAACTGCAGTGGTTCAATCGGCGGCCGTTCTCCTTTGGAACATATTGTTGCATACCAGGGTTGTAAGGGGGAGGAAAGACTTACAAACCTGATCTACAACTGGGGGTGTAGCTATTGAGATGGTAGAATAAAGGAAACATCTAAGTCAAACTATACTGAATAACTTTATTTCAAGGAAGCCTATCATTTATAGAGAGCACTCCCTGAATCTGGAAGAGATCAGGGGTGCTTTGGTACTATTTAATGACATAATAACTTGATATAACTTTACCTTTGGCGATGTGTTGTTTGTATGGCTGGGCTGTCGAAAGATGTATGATCTGCTAAGACCGGCTGGCTATCGTATTCGTAGTAGCTCTTTTAAATAAACTTCTGTTGATTCTCACAGAGACCAACATAAAGTCTTCTCTGACATTTCTGCGACGTTTGTCCCCCGAGGTCTAACTCAACCAGGCTTAAATAGGAGTCCTACCAAAAGGTCAATTCAGCGATTACCACTCTAACTTTTAATTTTGCACCATACCGTTTACATCATTGAGAGAATGTTTAAGCCTGTACTGACCTACTTAACAATTATTTCTTTTGATCAGCAAAACAAGTTTAGGTCTCCTGTGAATTATTTCCTTAAGCCAACAGTCCAAAGTACATGTTTTGCCAGTCAGCAGAATTTACGCTTGACATACAGTTGTATCAGACTCAATACATGTTACAGAATAATGATTACCGAAATTTCCAAATCTAGCTCAGCCTATACATGCAACAATATCGAAGGTGTTAACTCGTATTCGTTGGGTTTTAATCATTAGATCACGCACACAGTCGTTCTCTCATTTATATTTCCGGACCCTGTGGAAGATGGGGAATTATGTTGGGCGGAGTAAAATTCCCACCCCGATTCGGGAATCGAACCCGGTACCCCTAGCACCAGGTGCTCTACTGACTGAGCTACGGGGCCAGCCGAACGGGGCGTTGTAAACGGCCATTTAGCTGCTGTAGGGCTTTAATACCGTCCGTTTGGAATACTATACCTTCACTTTCCATACTATGTCACTGGTAAGTAGGGAAAGCGATATTCGTCATGCAAAGTTTTCTCGAGATTCAACGGGAACTACATACTTTGAGGCTCCTCAATTCAAACTTTTAGTTTGTTTTTAAAGCATTACACATTTTCGCTGCTCCTCTGTCTAGGGCGGCATTTATTTCAGGTTTGGGTGTACAATGCATGCATCTGCAGGAAATAAAGAAAGCAGAAGACTGTCTACATTGTTTTTCGCCCTGTTTTTGAGGGTCGCCTTTTGTGTACAATCTGGACGCCAAGTAGAGAAGTTCCCTTTGAAATTTGTGGTATTTTGACAAGATGTATGTGTGTGATGTATACAACCCAAATAAACCCAATGACAGCTTTACATGAGGTAACACCGCGCGCCTATAGACAATATGATCTTATGTAAATGCTTTTGGTATGACTTCTACAGTTAAAAGCTGCAGAAAAAATTTCTTTCAGGTGTATTACCTGCCGTAGAATGCGGAATACTTTACACATCTTTATAATCTACAGATTTTATAGATTTGAACAACTACAGGCGATGGATTGGATCTTATCTGACGTTACAAAACGTGCTTGGCTTTTCCTTTAACATGTGCAATATAGGCTTGCCAGACGCTCCGTTTTTCCTGGAAACCTCCGATTTTTCTCCCAATTTTTTTCTCCGTTTATTTAGCCGGAGTACGCAATTCTCCGTTTTATTTGCCTACTGCGAATTACTGAATTATATATAATGACTAGAGATAGGACTTCTAGTACTCGGCCGGTGCGTGCATGCTGTGAGTATAGGAAGAGTGGCGTGGTTTAACTCCAATAGTAAACAAGGTGGGCCGCCTTAAGGATATACAAATGTGCTAACAAACTGTTTTAATAAAACAATATGTAAATTATGTCACTGTTTTCAGAATCACTCAGTAGAAGTAGATGTATAACAATACATATTTTGAATGATAAAGTAAAATAAATTACTTTTACAATACAAAATAAATGACTACTCTTCAATTGTTCAACTTATTACAGTGTACAACAACATCCATTCTTTTTCAACACTTCATTATTTTTAACTTACAAACTTTTCGAAGGTGAAACTCCTCCTTCTGTCACCTAAGCAATATTTGTAATTTGAAAATGTTCTCTTGACATCAATTGATGTAACAGGTGCAAACATAAAATACTGCAGATCACATTGCCTTGTAGGCGCTGTTTCCCTATGTGCTTGCAAGTTTGTTTAATGTTTATCATTTTAAAACAGCCAGAGTTTTATCAAGTACGGTTTCAATTTTGTTTTTTATTTTATCCATGACAGGTCCATCAGTCTATGTGTTGAGCTAGTTCTTCTATGAGCCCTATGGCATGAGGCATTTTAATACCTCTGTTTCCTAGCTGATCAATGGTTTTGGACAGGACTTAAAACTGTTTCTGATGAAGAGCAAATCTTCGTGAATAGAAACCATCAAGCAGGGATATTAGCAGGAACAGAGGCCGAGGAACGATCAGGGTCAAGTGAAACTTCACCGTCTCAGTCCGAATTTTTCAGGACTAGTATCAGATGATGGTGTGTGCAAATATCTATACCGATGCACACAGTAGAAAATACACATTTTAAGTACTTCGTACTAAAGTATACCAAACAAGATCCTCCTCATAGTGTTGTAGTGCTGTCTCAGCCATTCGGTTTAGTGCCCTTAATTTCCACAGCAACCTTGCATTGAATGTTTTCTCCCTTTCTTATTAACTCTTCATTCATCGTGCGTTTATGTCTTTCTGACATTTATGTTATTCATTGACAGCGAACAAATCACTGTCTCCAAAGATCGCCACTATGCCACTAATGACAGCGCGTGCAGTGTTTGTACGGCCCTGAGCGTTTTGACGCCTGACGTAGTTGGTTATATAACGTCGCGTAGCATTTAACTGTGTTCTCCCGCGGGGGTCCTAAAAGTCCTAACTCTGATTATGACTTAAATATCCTCATAAAGTTTATGTAATCTTTGGAAAATGGCACTTTGTTTTGTTTCATTTCGCGAATGTTGGAAACTGAAGTATCTGCTAAAACAACCTACAGAGGCCCACAGAAATATTCGAACAATATAACATGTAACATTACATGTACTATAAATACTGTAATATTTATTTGGCAGCGTTTAATTGTTACACATGTAAACATTAAATCTTTGTGTGTCGGAAACAATATTCAAAATATCACTTTGCATGTATTTATTACACAATCCGTACTGTGTTTGTTCTATTGTCCCTCTTATTGGAGGACATAAGCATTCGAACGTACCCAGTCGAACAGAGAGAAAGGTGATTGGACGTACCCTACATGCCCCTACCACATAGCAGTTGTGGTTATGCTATGTCTCCAGACAGTGTGCTCAAAGTAGTCAGCCGATTGTGAACACACAGGTAATATGGCACGTAAAGGTAAGGAGACAATGGTGACAGAGAGGAATATCGTGATAAATATGTACAAACCAAACAAAGCTCTCTCTGAAATTTGCAAAAGCATTAACAGAAGCAAAACTGCAGTGTTCTGTATAATTCAACACTTCAAATAGACAAATGCTGTTGTAAATAAAACTAGAAATGGCACTGTTTCTAATCTCACCATCAGAGACAGGAGGAAAATAATGAAAATGGTAAAGCAGAATCCGAGAATCACTGCATCTGAGATAAGACGATGTCTTGAGCAATATTCTGTCGCTGTGGTTAACACCAGATTAGTTGAACGAGTTTTAAATAGTACTGGGTACATTGTCCGCGTTCCTAGGAAGAAACCACATTTAATAAAGTGAATAAGAAAAAGCGTATAGAGTTTGCTAAACAGTATGTGGTGAAACCAACAGAATTCTGGGATAAGGTTCTCTGGTCGGACGACTGCAAATTCTGCTTATACAAGAGTAATGGACGTCTTAAAGTGTGGAGACTGCCAAATACAGAATGGAAACCTACGAACAAGGTAGCTACAGTGAAACATGGTGGCAGCAGTGTGATGGGGGGCTTTATAGCTTTATCTGGCTTTGGGAAACTGATGTTCATAAATGAGATCATGGGCAAATTTGAATAAAAGATCATTCTTGAAAACAATCTTAAAAAGAGTGCAGAGAAGCTGGAATTTGGGCATGATTATTACTTACAGCAGCACAATTATCCAAAGCATACTGCTGAAATTGTAAGTCTTTGGATCGTGTACAACCCTCCTCACACTTTGAAGATACCGCCCCAATCTCCAGAGTTAAATCCTATAGAGAATATCTGGAAGGAACTCGAGGAGTGTGCGACAAGGCATCACATCAGAAGCAAGGACCATCTGAAAGAACTTCTTCAAACAGGGTGGAGAAATATGAACTCTGCAGTCACTGAACAACATGCCTCAATGATTATCAGCAGTAATTCAGAGAAAGGAGATAATAACTACATACTAGCTGTTCTCTGTTCGAATACTTATGTCCAGATGTAAAGTAACAGTTTTATTTCTCCCTGTAGTGTAAATTAGTTTCAATTGATATTTATGAGTTTATATGTTTAATAGAAGACTCAAGTTTATTTTGTACCAGTTGTATTTACGTATGCTTACACTGAGTAGCTTTAAAATATTATAAGTAATTAATACGTTTAAGTTCGAATACTTACGTCGGTCTTTGTAGGTACATCTGTGTGTCGTCATGTAGGAGAAGAGCAGAAAGTTTCTGCCAGCGATATTAATCCCATTTAATATCCACCTGATTTTGCCTTTCAGTTCCTTTCAGTGCCACTTCCACTCCGTTCTACTCTATGTTGTAAATCTGCTTAAGCGTGGTTTTTGGAAGTTAAGCCTAAATTGTTGGTGATCGTGTACAATAATACTTGGAAAATTTTTGAGGGCGAAGACTCCTCCATGGAAGTAATTGAAGGCAAAACATCATCAAACAGATCTCAAGATGTGGGAGGACATATTTTCGTGGGTCAAAGCGGCATCGGACAAGAATCGGCATATTGTACCACGTGCAGGAAAGACTTCAGCATTCCACATGGTGGACGAAGTGATTTGAGCCAAAATGAACGTTTTAAGGGGCATCTCATCAAGAAAAAATATAATGCTGGAGTTGGAAATAAACCTAAGGTAATTTTGTTGATTTGAATAATAAACAAGAATATGACAATACCACAGCGTGTCAACTTGGTCTAGTCTACCATGCACTGAAACACAATTTAAGGTATTCTAGTACGTACTGTGGTTTAAACTTCTGTCCCATATTTTCAGTGATTCTGTGATTGTTTCCAAAGTTTCATGTGGGCGCACTAAAATGGATGTGATAGTGAAGAATATTCTTGCTCCTAAAAAGGTTAATGACTTTATATCAATTTTAAGATGTCCTCAAAACACTTGTACCTTTTATTTTCATTGGCTACCGAAGCATTAAACAGAAGCAATCGAAAAACGTTTCCAGTTTGAATCCGGTACTTTGACACTTTAAAGGGAGTGCAAAATGAGCTACTAGATTTGAAAGCAATAAGTCAGTAATTCAAACACAAAAATCACTTACATTGTCCTTACTTGGACATGTTTCGGGGAACGGTTTATTCCCATCTTCAGCAGTTGGGTATAAACCGTTCCCCGAAACATGCCCAAGAAAGGATAATTTAAGTGATGTTTGTATTTGAATCCGGTACGTTGACACTTTAAAGGGAGTACAAAATAAGCTCTAGATGTTCTGGGAAGTGCTGAGGAAACATCTATAGCAATTTCTGATTTGGTGCAGCAGAACGTAGGGAAGCACAGCTTAGATGTTAATTAAGTGTCCTCTTACTGTGCAGACAATGCTAATGTAAACTATAAAACAAAATATTTTGTAAGTTAATTGATGGAAATTAATCATTTCTTCACACCAGACATATAAGACTAAGGCATTTGATCGAATTTTTCATGTCAACTTCATCAATCAAACATTCTGTGTTTCAGTTATTAAGAAAAAAAATCCTAACTTAGTAATAGCTAATTGCTCTAACCATGTCATACATAAATCAATTAAGTATGGCATTAACAGAATGGATATTGATGTAGAAAATATAATTTTAAATATTTAAAAGCATTTCCCTGCCTCTGCCAAAAGAAGGGAAGAGTTAAAGTCATTCTTCAAATTTGTGAATTTGGAGTGGACTTAAATTTTGAGGCATTTTCCAAATAGGTGGCTCACATTAATACCAGTCATTTTATGACTTCTTCAGAATTGGGACGCAATTAAAAGTTATTTCTGTAGCATTCCAGACTTTACAAGATTACTATCTAAAATTTGCATAAATAATGACCCAGAGGTAGAAGTAGTTGTTGAAATATTCTGTAATTGTCTCAGAAATGTTGGATGTTAGCTGCAAATGGTAACTAAAATACTGAGAAAGTCAGACTTGATTATACTACAGTTATACAAAAAGATGAAAATTCTCAGTTGTAAATGATAGCAGAGAATGAAAGACAATTTTTT
Source organism: Mantis religiosa (assembly GCA_030765055.1). NCBI lineage: Eukaryota > Metazoa > Arthropoda > Insecta > Mantodea > Mantidae > Mantis > Mantis religiosa. Next base: position 4,935,011 of record JAUKNK010000017.1, on the reverse strand, counting down.
GGTAGCAAGGCAAAACAACTTAATGAATGGTCTATACCACTACAGAAAAATTTTAGTGCAGACCTGAATAGCTTTTATACTAACATGCTTCAGTACCTACAAGAAAGATATTATGTGACAAATGACAATCCCTGTGCATCCCTTACAGCATTTTCTTTACAGGAAAGTAGTTGCAAGATTTTTAAAAAAGCCATAGAACTGTTCCACCTCAGAGCACATACTTCTAAGCAGTCATCGAGATTATCTCTGGAGATGTGTGAACAAAGATGGTGATTACGCAGCAAACTGGCTTACATTCTTTTCGTCTGTACCCGGGCATGACAATTCTGTGCCAGATATATCCAAAGTGGTAGAATTTTTGCTTAGCATCCCTGGTTCAAGTGCGTTTGCAGAGCGAATCTTTTCATTCATGAAAAGTAAGTGAACTGACAAAAGAAACAGGTTCTCAATAAATTTATGAGAATAAATCCTATTCAGAATTTTATAATTCTGCAAAATGTGATGGGAGGTTATTAAAAAACCCAAGAATTCAGTGAAATATAATTAAATGTAGCCTGTCAGATTGCAGAGCACTTGGAAGGTTAACAATATACATTACTTAATGTATGTATCAGCATAATATGTTTGCCAATTTATCTCACAAGGGCTGTTTAATTATGAAAGTAGTGGAAATATGGGACTTTTGGTGCAGGTGACGTCAGAGACACGCCCCTTGGCACGCGCCATCTATGTCGTCACAAAAATATAGGGGACTTTTGGTGCAGGTGACGTCACAGATACGCTCCCTTGGCACGAGACATCTATGACGTCACAAAATATATGGGACTTTTGGTGCAGGTGACGTCACATACACGCTCCCCTTGGCACGCGCCGTCAATGACCTCACAAAATATATGGGACTTTTGGTGCAGATGACGTGTTATTCTCGGACTATAAGTATTCTTGAAACACTAAGTGGGAAACAGATGACAATCCAACGAAGAGAGTTAATGAGATTGACGTGTAGCAACATGTTTGTTGTTTGACCTCTTTCTTATACATTTCCTAACAACAACTTGAAACATCATTTTATACTTCTAAAATAAATTAGAATATCCTACTTTGGTTATGAGCAAATCCCCGCTCTCGTGAAAGCTCCCCCTCTGATATTGGAGCGACATCAATAGACTTTTTCAGCAATGTCTTGTAACTCAGGTCTTCGAAGTGAGTGCGAAGAGGAAGCATATCAGTACGCTTATTATCACAAGGAGCTATGCGACGGACTTATGCATTCTATTGTTTGCAATATGCCGTCACATCATGATCAGATGTCGTCACGTGAAATATGCACGGAGAATTGCCCTGTGTACAGAAACCGCAATATGTATGTAGAATGTTGACTAATGGATGTTGGTTTGGTGAACTCATTGGAGGCAATAGCTGCATCTCTGTTAGTATTTTGATGAACTTGAAGTTTGGGTTTTCTTCATAGGTAGTGCCGAAATTAAACAATTTTCTTTCATATTTCTTTATAAAGATTTTTTCCCACATAGTTAATGCAGCTGCTTTTGGACACCTTTTAATAAATGGATTTCTCATTCTATATCAAGATTCTCCTTCCAAAAATGGTACACTACTGCCTATTTATCTATTTCTTTGGGTAATCTAAAAGAACTTGAAAATTAGGTTTAAAGAGCAGTTTATGAACATCAGGAACAAAGATTTTAGCAATTTTATTATAAGATAAAACACACACAAATGTGTATGTAAATTATTTTATTTTATGTACTATTATGGACGTTTTATTTTACACGGGTATAAAATGTGGAGGGCATCCTGGATACGCTGTACAAGGGTGTGTAGGTTGTACAGCTCACGACGGCTCTGAAGTGCGCTGAGGGAATCGCTAAGTATAAGGCAATCACCTAAATTCTTGCGGCGAACACGTTCAATGGCTCGATACATGGCATAGACCTCTGCATTATAGATGAATGTGCTACCTTGGAGACCGAATGTAAAAGGTTCGGTTCCATGGACATACACACATCCAACCCCGCTAGAGCTTTTATACTCGTTGGTATAATTCAATTTAAAGCAACATGCGGATAACATACGTTGCCGCCGTAGACTTACTGTGAGCCGTCATGTACTGCCTGCAACCTAGGGGGATACACCCGCTCGCCCCTAGGAAACATCCTAGGCAGATCGAGTGCATGCCGCCCAAGAAGTTCTCTGAAGAGAAAACCTGGCGGTTTCGGGCTAAGATGTGTGTTCTTATAACAGACGTCAAAATGGGTGTCGAAAAAGGATGCATACGTGGGAGGTGAAGGCATACTATATAACCCACAGCCGTAGTTGCCTAGTAAAACGTCCCGCCGGCATTGCAGATGGGACTCACAACTGGACTGGTTGGAAAGGCCCCAATTGCTAGACGAAGGCCAGAGTTATATACCGTGTCCAACTTCTTCAGGACGGTTGGACGAGCTGAAGAATAAACGATGCACACATAGTCCAGCTTGGACCGAATCAGTGTGTGATACAAGCGAAGCAGCATTGTGTGATTGGCTCCCCACGATTTCCGCAAGATACTAAACCCACATGGTACTTTCAACTGCGCCGTATGCGACGACTAGCTAAGCTTTCTGTCGAAAACCAATCCGAGGAACCTAGTTTCGTCAGCAAATGGTAACACATGGCAACCGAGCCGGAGAACGCGTGGTAAACGACTACTGTGGCGCCAGAAATTAACGCAGACCGTTTTCTCAGCGGAGAACCTGAAGCCGCACTTAGAGCTTGGGACAGGAATCTGGGACTCTTCGTTGTTAATTTATCTCCGTCTTCATCTGCCACACCGTGCGGGATTGCTATGTTTGAGATGGGATGCACGTTGACTTTTCGAAGATCCACGTCGAGAAGCCAAAAAATTACAAATTCGTTGTATTTTGAGTTGTTTCTTAATGATTGTGCTTGATTAAATATGAGTCATGAGAATCTTGGTTTCAAGGCGTGGTTCAGAATAAAGTTTTGGAGAAGTCAAATTTTGTAACTATTTAATTGTATTATTTAGATTACATTTTACTTGAACTTCCTTTCCAGTCACTTCCAACATATCAATAAATTCTTACTTTGTTATATTTAAACTGATTCAAACTATTACTTAAATGTTCTTGATTTTGCACCACTATTCATTACCCTCAACATTACAAAACATATCTACCAAGATTATTGATTTTTCGTAACTATCGTTATTCCTATCTTAATTTTGTGATTGGCCGATTTGATTCCACGTCACAACATTACGTCATACAATTATTACTACGGCCAGTCACAAAATTTCATATATCTTTGCTTGTTTGAATTACGAAATAGATTTACATAATCATTTTTATAAATGTGTAAAGTTTTCATACATTTTATATATAAACTCAAAACTACTGTTACAATTGCCCCTCTTCGAAATATACGGAAAATAACCAAATAACGGAATTAACAATATATTTACATATTTTTGAAGAATGGGCCCAATTAACAATTTCGTTTACAACAATAATACATAACACGTACATAAAACACAACAATAAATCAACATTAATTAAAATACAACAATATATTAACATTTTATTTATCACCTCTGATGCTTGCTGTCTTATAGCCATGGGTAAAGGTCGGCTTTTATGTGTATAACGAGCAGTATCATTCACTTTAAATGTGTGTGTATTTGTTACACAGTCCAGGTTTTGAACTAAAGGTTTTTCTGTTCTGTATTATACATAATTTTAGCTGTTCTTTTCTCGCTTGTTCTAGATTATATGTGTTTCCTAACTTTATTTGTAATGTTCTCTGGAATTCTATTTCTTCCTTCACTATGTTCATGTTGTTCTTAGCTTGTAGTGTATATAATTGACAACAATGGTTTTCAAGGTCAGTTACATTATTTTGCATGGAGTGGGAACAAAACACCCCAAAAGTTTGTGTAGTTGGGGCACATCAAAGGTGTATGGGCCATTCTTCTTTGAAGAACAAACGCTGAGAGTTATTTTACTGTTACTTCAACTACAATTACAGCAGGATGGCATTTTGGAAACTGTGGTTTTCCAAAAGAATGGAGCCTCTCCTCATTTCGCACTGACTGTTTGGGAGTATCTGGATACCACATTCCCACGTCGATGGACTGGCAGTCGTTCAAACCGCATATGGACGCCACGTTCCCCAGATCTGACACCTCTTGACTTTTTTGTAAGGGGATACGTTAAATCACAAGTCTACAAAGTTAAAACCACCTCCATTGCCGTTCTTAAGGAGTGTATCAGGTAGGCTATGTACAACATCACACCTGCTATGCTGAAAAAGTGTTTGAGGCAGCAGTGCATCGCTGAGAAATTTGTATGGAAGTGCAAGGTGGTCATATCGAATGAGACTTAAGAAAAAAGCATCTCGGATTATGTGTTAACATGGCATATGTTTTACAATACCTGTATTTGTTTGAATCTAATATTACGTTTACTCGAAAATGGATCGAAACTTTGTCCATCCTGTAGTAAAGATTTTCAATGAACCAAATACAAAATTAAGCAAAATTTTCCATATTGTCATTAAGTGTATGCAAAAAATAATTTCTTCCCCGCTTTCGGTTTGATGTGTCCCCTTACACGCTTTCAACTCTTAAATAATACCAACATGATGACGTTTTATTGCATACATTTGTGTACACTTAGCAAGTGCGTGTACTTCAATGTAGCTTTAATGTTGAATGTTTTCTAAATCTATGACAAACTCAGTGTTCTATTGTTTTAATTTGTGGAGATAATTTAAGGGGTGGAGAGCATTTGAAGGCAGTAAATAAAGTAAAGATGTGCTGCTAATTATGAAAGCATGTTTATTCAATTTTAGGATTGGACTGAGAAGCGAGTTTTTTGTACCTAAGCACATCGTGCTCTTTCTCCGCTTCTAATGAGAACAGAGTTTACTTACCATTTACTCCAGCCAATTAGGTGTATGTTTTATTGTCGGTTTGGTAACAGTTGACTTACCAATTTCACCAAATTTCCGTGCCTCCGGTGTTTTCAGGGTCGGAAGTATCGCCGATGCACGTGTGTGGCGCTGCACTGTAGTTGCCTGTCTCTCTGATTCAATGTGTAATTGCTTGCGTTTGTATTCTAATTCGGCAATGTAACTGATAACTTATTTCATTTTTCTCTGTGTTTAAACTATCCTTAATTTTGTACCATATAAGCCAACTGCAAGTGTATCAACAAATTTTCTTGTTGCAGTAGCATCACATATGAAAATTATGTCAATTTAGATTTTTCTATGTTATCTGACCTAGGAGAGCAGAAGGAGGGTGAGAATATCTAACCTTTGCAATTGTTTAGTTAATGCAAGTGAGTGTGTAAATATGAAACATCAAGATGATTAAATGTGCATATCTATTTTGTGTGAGTATCTATCAGTATCTAAAACAAATATATTTGGTGATACTATTTACTGACTCAGATTATTTCCTCCTCCTACACCTCCTCCTCATCTTTCTCCTCGTGCCTTCCTCCACCTCCTCCTCGTCTTTCTCCTCCTGCCTCAAAGCGTGAGAAATTCTGCATGCTCACACTTTATAGGTCATTTAAAAATTCCTTACCCCTCCTCGTTTGTACTCCTTGGAAATAAAACTCAAGAAAAACAATGCAGGTGAGTTTTTGTTTTAATTATCGTCCTCCAACGTTAAGTCATATTGAAAGATGAGTGAAGTGGATGAAATGGTGCTTAAAGGAGTCCAGGGTCCATAGAGCTTAGTTACCCAACATTCACCTTTAGATATAAGGGAAAACACTGGAAAAAACTTATCCAGATAACTCATGTTGACCGAGACTCGAACTTGGGACCTCGTGAATATGAGGCCAGACAGCTACCATCTGCGCTACAGAGTCGGGAAAATACAGAGTTGTTGCAATATATGGGTAAAAAATATTGACATCAATTACTTTTACTTATTCCAAAAGAGAAAAAATTTCTGACGCTGGGCTCACATTATTTCTCTACTAATTCTTGTACACGGTGTTCATTCTTATGCGATATTACCAAGCAAAATTTGACGTCATCAATAGCTTAGCTGATGGAGGGAGTTTATATACGATTCCCCTAGCAGCTTCCGATCGTATTAGATGTGTTGGCAGCAGCTTTGAGGTCTACCTCTACCGGCGGGTAAGTACACAATTTGAGAGGTGGGTCCGCCCGCGTAATATCGCCTGGTGCGTAGATGCGATAACTGTTTTTAAAAAACCATATACTACAATGCAATGCACTGCTAAACTAATTATGCAGCCATAAAAGTATACCATGAAGAATATACGAAATTATAAGGCAGTGAACGCTTATTTCACAATGCACATCAGTTCTTCTGTTATAGTAAACATATATGCATATTCTAAGCCAGTCACATAAAATAGAAATATTTCAATTTGATCTCAGTTCTTTTCTATCACCCAGTTTCCTCACAATGTAACTTCATTACAAACCACAAAATTAGCAGTACATGTTCTAGGAATGAAAAATAAAATTAGTGTTGCAATATGTACAAAGCATTTATCCAAGGCTAAACAAGAAAATATCTCTAGTACATGGTCTTACGTCTCCATCTTCTTATATTTCCTTTCTCTCCTCCCCTTAAACACTGTCTGTATTGCGAGAAGGTATGCTTGAGACCTTTCTGTCATAACATTATTTAGTGCTTCTAGGTTGGAACCAGTCACCTTATAACATCCACTGTCTGTCTTTTTGAAAGTAACTGACCCTACATCTTGGAAATGTTTAATTCAACTATCAGTTTTTAAAAGATATAAGGATACCAACATTAATAGGCATTTTAATTAAGCGTGAGAGTGGCACAAAGGTATATTGTATACTGAGAACATTTAAGATGTTTATGTTGCAAACAAAAGTATGTCAATTTGAAGTTACCTGGACACTTTTGATAACATTACCCTCCGAGGGGCTTGTCTGAATGCTGGATAGCTTTGCATAAACTCCTCCATGCAGCGGATTAAATTATATTTATATGTCACACCTATTTTAATGCCAGTACGAAAGTAGCATTCAACCATGAAGACGCGGTGCTCTGTGTTCATATCCAGGGGAGGCTGGTTGTATTAGTTACTAGCGCAACCACACTGAAAGCGCTGTAATTTGCTTACTGTTCGCAAAAATTACCGCTGCTTCTCCGTAGAGGGCACTATGCTTTCAAGATAGACTCACCAGTCAACCATGACGTCATCCTTGCTCAATCGAAAGGCGGGAAATAACCAATAAAAATTAACACCGTGTATAAAATATTCTTACATACACTTGTTCTTCTATCTACTTCACTTTAACCGAGATAAACATTTATACAGAACATTTTATTACTATTTCCTAGTAATATATGGCTTAAGCTATAGTCAAGGAGAGTTTTAGGGGCTGTTTGCTATGTGATGGCCTTGAAATGCCATTTTGCTTGCCTAGCCAAAAAAGAAAGGATTATGACCTAGCTGAGGGAAGTGTAACTGTTGTAAAGTGCAAAAAGATAACAATGAACACTTCAAAATTACTTAACTGAAAAAAATGTATTTGACATAAACTGTGAGTGTTTGTTTTCATAGGAGCTCAAAACTAGTACTGCTCCTTTAGTGGAATGTAATAGACACGTAAATCCCTTACTTACTACAGGCAATGTGGTTATAAATGTATACATGGATCGGGTTATTAGTACATATAGAATTTCACAATTAAACTTTTACGTAACACATGCACCCTCTTTTATTTCTTACAAACAAAAGCATTTCAAAGGCGAAAGGTATTCCACTGCTTGCTTCCACTATCCTTCAAAGATATTTCAGTTACCATATTTTATTAAATAAAGTTTATCGTCTTTTATGAGAACGGGATGAGCTCACCAGATTTCTGTCACTTCTGAAACTCGAAGTTGAAGCTTATTCAGCCTTTTTCTCCGGTCTAAACGTAACAGTACACTAACCTATGGATCGGGTTATTAGTAAACATAGAATTCCACACTTAAACTTTTACGTAACACATGCACCCTCTTTTATTTGCGACAAACAAATGCATTGCAAAGGCGAAAGAGATTCCACTGCTTGCCAAAGCCTTCAAAGATATTTCAGTTACCATATTTTATTAAATAAAGTTTATCGTTTATTATGAGAACGGGATGAGCTCACCAGATTTCTGTAACTTCAGAAACTCGAAGTTGAAGCTTATTCAGCCTCTTTCTCCGGACCTAACGTAACAGTACACTAACCTGACTGAGTGAGCGAGCAATATCGGCGCCAAAAGCACATATATCGATGATCTCGGTGCGACCATGTAGAATTTTCTTCAGGGGGAGTTGTTTTCGTACAAATCAGTTGACACAATTATAAACCAGGATGACATAGTCAACTATCCCACAGAGTGGATAGAGTCAACCTGAAGAATTCAATACCATGGCCGGGATTTGAACCTAGGTTCTACTCGTTTACGCCCAATCGCTCCAACTCATTAAGCTATCATGGCCAACTTATCATGACATTAAATTCTCCATTTGACTCGTATATTTCCCCGGTAAACCACCAGGGGCTCTCACATCCGAGATACACCGTTTGTGGTGACTTACTGTTGTAAGTACCTGAGTCCCAGGCTTCATAATTTAACTCTTATTATTTAAGTTCATTGATGGAAATTAGTCATTTTTTCACACTATAAATATCTATACTATCCTCCACAGGAGAGTAAGTCTGCGAGGCCTGAGACGCAGGGGGTTTAGGCGAAAGTTCCCACACCCTCCCTTGACAGATTTATGAAACCCCATAATATATAAACTAGGGGTTATAAACCAGGGCAATCCACACAAAGTAAAGACTGACCCCCCACGGACCGCCAGGGAGTTACCGAACTTTCCCGAAAGGGCGCCCGGTGCCTCCTCCGTGAGGCTTCTCATAGGGCAAGACCTAGAAACTAAGCCCCCACCCCATCTGGTCCTATTGACTCAAGACGGGATGGAAGTGGATACGCCACATAGGCGCGCCAACACCAACGGAAAAGGCTACCGATAAGACCTCGGTGGGGTGGTCTGGTGATCTAGCACACCTTCTACTAGCTATGCTGGTTAGTAAACGGGAATGTATGACATCCCTCAACCCCATCCGTAGACGTACCCGATCTCCCACGGGTGTCGGGATACACTACCCCCTCAAGTTCAATCCAATCCGAACAACTCCCATTCACGAAGCTCGAATGTTCGGCCCGAGGCTCCTCTAGTAACGTCAGAGGTACCACGAGTGTTAGGGGTCCGCAGCGCCTGCACCATTTCAGCTGAAGGGGACGGATACCCTCCCCTACGGGGTATAACAACCGATGTCAGTACATTTACAGACCATTTAAAAACATTCTGACGGCTCCTACTTTTGTGAATCAACCTTCTCGGTTTTAGTGTACAGATTGAATAAGACGCATGTTTCTTAACGGTTCTGCTCCTTGTGTAGGATGCGCTATCTGCCACACAAATTCGCTGTCCTTGTCCCAATGTGTAAGGCAGCACATACCTTTCTGGGACCTTCTTTGCGTTGCTTGACAGTTACTATAGCATAACACTATAACTATAACTTCACACTATTTCTTCACTATCATTTCTTCAATAGTAACTCGCCACAAGCGGTGTATCTCGGATACGAGAGCCTCTATCGTTTTACCGGGGAAATATGAGTTAGTTGGAGAATTTAATGTCAGGTCGGCACATTGGCCATGCTAGATCAATGGGTTAGAGTGACTGGACGGAAACCAGGAGATCCATGGTCCATGTCCTGGCAATGGCATTGAATTTTTCAAGTTGACTCTATCCATTCAAAATCTTAGCCTATACACGCCTATACTTTCTCTGCGCCTCACGGCTGCACGTACCTGGGTTGGACGTCGGTCTCCACGTCGTTGTCCGCTGCCTGCTTCGCTCTCGCCTCTGGCTGCTGTCTCCTGCATGGGTTCTTGGGTTCTCAGGGTGTTAAGGTCGAGACAAGTACAAACATCCAATAATTTCTGAACTGCTTTAATTGCTCTCAGACTTGTGTGGAACCCGGGCACCTTCAAATAACTGCACTTTTATTGGAGGAGATTTTACAATACAACTGCTATTGGAACTTGACGGGGAACGTCGTGAAAGAATAAGCGGTCGGGCACACCAGACAAATGCATGCAATATACTTGACTGCAATGTGGTCTGAATGGGGTGTTCTACCCTCTTATATACTCAGTACGGCGTCACAGGGAAAAACTAACAGAATATTGACCTGTGTAACGGTACAGAAAAATAGCTAGTATTCCACTCTATTGTCTAACATCCATACCTTCTAGACTGTCGCCCGGGAGTGCAGTGTTTCTCGCGTATATCTGCCTAGGTTCATGTTACAATATTTTACATCAAAATATGCAATTTCACTTTCACAAGCATAGTCAAATATCCCTTTTAAAGTTCTCATTTGTATATATAATTATTAAATATATTACATAAATAATTGAAAAATTGATCCAAGGGCCAAAAGTTCCTGTTTCAGTGTGAAAAAATGATTAATTTCTACCAACTAACATAATGTGTTTTATGGTGAAGCTTGGAAGTTAAGTACTTACAATAGTAAGTCGCCACAAACGGCGTATCTCGAATACGAGAGCCCCTGGCGGTCTACCGGGGAAAAATATGACTCAATTGGAGAATTTAATGTCACAACGGCTCGTTGGCCATGGTAGTTCAATGGCTAAGAGTGTCTGGAAAGAAACCAGAGGATCCGTGTTTCAAATCCCGCCCATGGCTTTGAATGTTTCATGCTGACTCTATCAAAAACCGTAGCCTATATACGGCTAGTGTGAAAAAATGATTCATTTCCATCAATGAACTTGAATATCCTAAAGAGCTTTTAAATTCATTAGAATTGCCTGGACTCCCACATCAGAATTAAAAATTAAAAGTAGGATCAGTTGTGATCGCTCTATATAACATTAACCAACAAACAGTCATCAAGGGTAGGTACAAAGGAGAGGATATCTTGATTCCGCGTATTCCAATGGTTCCAACGGATTTGCCTTTTGATTTCAAGCGTGTACAATTACCCGTGCGTTTGGCCTTTGCGATGACCAAGGGCAGTCGTTGGAAGTTTACGAAATCAACTTGGAGTTTCCCTGTTTCTCTCATGGCCAAGCATACGTCGCGTGTTCGCGCATCGGAAAACCATCATCTTATATATTGTCACGAGGCATTGTTTTGCTAATGCGTAGACAAGCCCCGAGAGAGATACATGCGGGGAGTGAAAGAGACAGATCGTGCCCAAGCCAAGCCCACGGACCAACTAGCGCTGCACACTTGCGTGGAGAGAGTCAGAGAGCAACAGAGGGAGAAAGAGTAGCAGATAGTCTGGACGTTCTCGCTCCGCCACCAAATGCCGTGAAGCTTCGGGAACATTTGAGAAACAGCGGCTCGTGTATAAAAGCGACTGGACAGGACTAGACAGCCAGTGTCGGCAGTGAGCTGCTAAGAGCAACAGAGTCGCTACTGAGCCATCTTTTGTGTGTGTAGACATTTGAACTGTACCGAGTTGCGAGTTGAGAACTGATAAACGAGTAGTGATTTAAAAGTGACTTCTTCTGTTTATTTACGCGTGGTGAAGCCACGAGAGATTATGTTGATGTATGTTACGTCACCTTGCTGCAAAGGATGTACAAAAGTGTCTTTCTACGAAAATAAAGAGCATTTTGTACTTCAACAAACTTGACTTTAACTTTTAGGAACCCACAAAGTCACAAAATTTACGCATCACAAAAAGAACGAAAAAAAGTGTTTATGAGAAAGCTGTAAATTGACTAACTTTATTGTAACCATGCTGTATTTAAACTTTATTCCCAATTGCAGAATAAATAACTAACTGATCCGAATTTGTTTTATTTATATGGTTAAATTCAGACACTTTTATTGTGGGTATGAAGTTTCCCAGGTCAGCAAGAGATTCAAGAACAATCGATAGTGAATAGACAATCTACTAGATAGAGACATTTCCCAATCAAGTGCTGTCCACACTTGCCTGCATGAAACTTTAATACGAGGGCTGTTCAATAAAGAATGGTCATAATTTTTATGGACATAATTTCCCGCACTAAAATTCAACCTTATTTTATTTTGTTAGCATAAGTGAAACAAACACGCCGAAGTCGTTTCATTGTTGGTACTCCTGGTTGCCACCTGCGAGAACCAGGCAAGTTCAGACGCGTTCAGTATCGCCTATCGCTGCAATGTAGCTAACATGCAGTTAAAATTGATGTTAGAGGGAGCTCTGGAGTTTCTTTCAAACGTAATCACTGCTGATGGAACTTGGTTACATCATTTTGATACTGAGAGCAAACAGCAAAGCTCAGTGTGGCAATCTCCTTCATCACTAAGCCCCCAAAAAGCAAAAGTGGTTGCTTCTGCTGGGAAAGTTATGCTCATCTCATTCTTTGATATACATGGAATGGTTTATCAGCATGTTGTACC